>JARHVA010005421.1:927500-1175000 GCA_037957365.1 Torreya grandis
TAAAACTCCAATTATACAAATTAAAAATGAATGAAAGGGTCACCATTTATAACCATATTAATGATCTAAGGTATATCATAATCCAACTAGCTAAATTCAAATCCCTAGTAGAAGACAAGGATGCACAATCCATATAATTCAATATCTTTCCTCCTAAATACAACAATGTTGTTTTTAATCTTGGTCAAATTCCTTATCAAAATCTAACAGATATGATTCCAATTATTTTAGCTAAAGAAAAAGAATGAGTTTAAAATATATGGAAAATCAAAGTGCATTGTATTCATGAAATCAAATGAAGCTAACGTTATTACTGAAGAATAACCATATAATGAAGATGAAATAATGAATGAAGATAACAAGTATAATTTTGAATATTTTATGTGTTGAGCTTACATTTAGAGGATGGAGGCAATCAACATTGGAGCAATTTCAACATCCTCTCTTCAGCCACTAGAGATGGGGCCACAACATATTTTGTGGATTTTGTGTTTATTTTAGTGTTATTTTATTACAAAGTATAAAGTTATTGCTTTCAATAAAATATCTATAGTGAATTTTGGGAGAGAGATGCATGTTCAAAGAATAAGAATCTTAGGGGATAAGATAATATTTCAAAGTAAAACTATATTGTATAGTTATTCTGGGGAGCTTTAGGAATTCAAGGGAGATTTGTAATTTAAAGCTCAAAAATATCATAGAATTTGTCTTAGTATGGGAGATATAAGAATTTGAAGGATTTTAAATTTGGGGCCTAGGAACCTCAATAAAATTTGGTTCATAGCTATAACCAAAGGAAGTGTTACTTTGTCTAACTAGTGTCTTTAGGGAGTAGAATTTTAAAGATATTTTTCTCTTATTCCATGTTCATATTAATGGGGAATGTTAAATATATTATTATTGTGTCAGAGTGAACATAGAATATTTAGATAGTTTATATTATGCAAGTGATATGATAATAAATCACATAGATATTATAATAGGTGAGAGAATAATGGAGTTAGTGATCATAAGAGAGATTTGTGGTAGTTGGATAATATTATGGGATTGTTGATTAAGTCATGCTCCTTGATAATATGAGTTGATAGTTCTCATAATGTAAAATAATTTGAATGAATTGAATAGAGAGTTTATTGTGTTAATATTGTTAAATTTTTAATAGTGGTATCAGAGTAGTGGTTATACATAGTTGTATTTCACACCACATATTGGTAGATTATTATGTGCAATGATTTCATTGGTAGGATCATTGGTGATGCCATCAACTTCTCATAAATACTCATCATGCAAATCCCCTATTGACAAATTGTCCAAAATATTATGAATTCAACACATTAATATTAGTTCTAGCATTTACCTCCACCCCATCACATTTAATATCTTATGGGTGAAATAGATATCGAGATTCATGTACTCGTTATGAAATAATAACTTAACAATCTAAATAAATTTGCATGAGGATATATTTAGTTCTTTTATTTTTCTCATAGATAGTCTCCAGTGCATTTTAAATGCTTGCCACTCTATTTTATAGTCTATAGAAAGCTTCAAACTCAGACATCACATGCATAATTAATTATTATTATTTGATACTCATCAACCACCATCTATATTTCTCTCTAAACATGGTTTGCCTCCATGCCATGCAAGCTCAAAGCCATTAAATAAGTTTCCATTAAGGCTTTTATTTTGGATTTAATTTTGTTAATTTACATTATTTAATAATTATATTTTGGGTTTATTATATGTTTTTATTTTATTATTTTGAGTATAACATTTTATTTAGGTTTATAATTTTTTTTATAGTTGAATGGTTCTTTCAGGATATTTATAATATTTTTTGTTAAATCTTTTAATTGAATGTGTATGTTTTTTTTATAGTCGATAAGTTCATTAGATTATATGTCATCAAAATATGTCCTTATTGTATAATTTTTTTATGTCATCAAAGATGTTATCATTAACTAGAGTCTAACTTATGTCATAAGTTTTCATAGTCAAAGGTAGATACTATGTCTTTGTCTAGAGTCAAACTCAAAAAGTAAAAAAATAAAAAATCCTCATAGATACATTATTAGGGTAACTAATGCATTTTATTTTTGTTTTGTTTAGTTCTTAAGATGTAAATTACATTATAAAAATTCATTAATCTCAATTTTCACACTTCAAAAGTGAAAATCTAGATATAACTAATGAACACAATTTTCTGAAGGATAGTAGATGGAATAGAGGTAATGCTAATAGATTCAAGCAAACTAATACAATGGTAAAGTTGACATGATAAATAAAAAGACATTAGTGGATTGGATCTTTTATATGTTGAATAAATTATCTAGATCATGATTAAACATCTAAGTAAATATGGGAAACCTTGAACAAAGTAGCGGAGAAAAAGTAGAGAATGCAAAGTTTTCTCTAAAACTCTAATTGTTTAAATTAACAACGAATGAATGGGTTACCATGTATAACCATATTAATGATCTAAGGTCTGTCATAAGATAACTAGCTATTATACCCTTAAACTATAGTGTGTCTAGGGATATGTGTGGCTAACTTTTGGATTACACATCTTCATATTATCTTGTTGCATTTCTTGATGTCTTTAGTATGGTTAGCCTATAAAATAACCATGGCTAAGTACAATATATATAGGAGGAAGTGGTTAGTCTTTTATGATCATATTGTGAATCCTATTATTATTTCATTTTTTTGTAGGTTGCCCCATCAAAGTGGCTTACACATAATACTCAAGTATTTTTCTCTTTCACCAACTATTGTTGTGGATGTACTTATTTTTCTATTAATTCTACCATATATAATTATATTGTTGTGAATCATCTAAGTAATTTCCTTACACTAGGTAAATTCAAATCCCCAATAGAATATGAGGATGAAAAATCCATATTATTGAATATCTTGGCTCCTAAATATAATAATGTTGTTTTTACTCTTTTTCAAATGCCTTATCAAAATTCAGAGGATATTATCTTAAATCTTGTATCTAAACAAAAAAAGAATGAGTGTAGAAGATATATAATATGAGAGTGCATTGTATTCAATAAAAATGAATGAACCTAACATTATTACAAAATAAGGATGAGATAATTAATATGTAATAATGAATGAATATAATGGGTATAATTTATAAGATTTTATATACTACACATACATTTAAAGGATGGAGGAAAATGGAGGTTTGATGACTTTCAACGTCCTCCTGTCGACCAGTAGTGAAGGGGACATATCAAATATTTGGTGTCTTGTGTGTTAATTTAGTGTTTATATTCTACATAGTGCGTTATTTTTAATTTCAATAAAACCTCTATAATTAATATTTGAAAAGAGATGAATATTCAATTAATCAATATCTTGGGCAATAAGAGAAGATTTTGAAGTAAAATTTTAATGTATAGTTCGTATATGGAGCTCTAGGAATCCATGGGAGATTCATGATTTGAATCTTAGAAACCTCATATAATTTATATCATTATAGTATCTCTAGGAATCTTAAGTATTTGGAATTTGGGTCCTAATAACCTCAATGGAATTTAGTTCACAATTACAATAAGATGAAGTGTTACTTGGTTTAAGGAGTGTCTTTAGGTAAAATCTATCAGAGTGGGCCAAAATTGAGTATTAATTTGGATAGGATAAAATTCATAAAGCTAAACATGTATAAAGTAATGAAATGAGAAGGACAATGCAAAATTGAATAAGCTTATCTTCACAACCAAAATATTATATTTATAACATTAGCAAAAAATTACATAAAAAGGTACATTATATATTGATGAATTAGGTCACCCAAAAAGGTAATTATCTCAACTCATAATTAAAAAATTAATTAAATTAAATTTACCCTAATAACCTATTATTAACCTAAGAAAGCTAATTAGACCATACATGTAAAACCGCATAGTGGGAGATTGACTACACTAACACCCCCCAAGCATAGTTTATGTGGGTAGAAAAATTGGAAATCAACATGAAGGCATAATGATGCACACAATACATGGATATTAACCCCTATAGGAATAATAATTCAAATTTAATTGAACACTAAGAAGATCTTGTAAATGAATATACTTTCTCTCAATAAAGGGTTTGGTGAATATATCAACAATTTAATCAGTTGTCTTGATGTAATAGAGATCAATGAATTTTTGTGGAAGAGTTCCCAAATGAAATACATGTGAATATTGATATAATTTTTATATTTATAGAGGAACATATTCTTTAAGATCTATATTGTGCTTCGTTTGTGATAGAAGATTATTATTGGTCATTTAAACTAGATGCCAAACTCAATGAGAATCCCCTAGAGACAAATAGCCTCAGCGGCAGCATTAGAAACTCCTCAATATTATACCTAAATAAAAAATAAATAAATAATATTCTAACTTTATCCTGAAATAGACTTATGATTCTTAATATCACTAGCCCAATTTGAATTTGTATACCCAATTAAGTTGATTTCAAATCCTACTCAATATTAAAACTAAAAACTATGAGTAACTTGAATGTAATAGATAATATTCTTAGTTACTTTATAGTTTATATCTTATGGTTCTTTAATAAATATATATTCTATGTCCACTACATATTAAATTTTAGCTCTAGTGTGCATAAGGTAGATAAGACTGCCAACAAGTTGTAAATATTAGGCCACATCAACCAAAGGAGATGGATAATCAACATCAAAATTCACATAAAATATAAAGGTAATAAGAGTTGGATTATATTTATAAATTTTATTTTATAGTTTTAAATGATGTCATGGAGGTATCTTGGTGAGTGGATAAAGTTCTTTGATAACCTAAGTGATAATGACAAAGTGTGCAATGTTCTTGTCTTAGTGTGCTTAAAGTTAGCTTGGTTGATCTTCATTTTTGGCATGATTAGAGATGTTCAAGGTTGAGTATGGTGATTTTAGAATATTAAATGGGTCATATAAATGGTCAAGGATGATTAGAGAGCTTATTTTTATAATTGGAATTCATCTAGGAGTTCATAGTTTTCATCTAGATAATTTGAATCTAGTGGCAAATATTTTGAGTAGGCAATTTACTGATGTCACTATTGCCACATGTGGATGAGTCAATGGGTGTTGGTCATACGGTTGTGATCAAATTATTACCTAGTTTCTATTCAAAAATTACAAGTTCATGTGATTAAGTGTAACCAAAGATATGAAAGTATAAATTTTGGATCCTAGGCATTTTCATAGTGTTTTTCCCATGCTTAGCCAAATTTCCAATGTGACAAGAAGAGTTGAGTAAGCATTTTGATGATGTTAAATATCACATGTGTAGAAATTTTAGGAGAATATGATCTTATGGGTTTGTTTATTTTTATTCCTAGATGATTTTCACTAGCTTTTAGCTCAAGCGCTTAAGTGTGATAAAATATATACAAGGGCAACATTGGCTTCCCAAGCAGTTTGCAATGTTTTCTAGACCATCACAAATCATCATGAAAACATAGATGAACCAATAATTTTTAAAATTTATTTCAGGTATTTAGAATTTAGATATTGGTAAAATTATATCATGGAAATGTTTTTTATAATGTCAATAATCTACCCTAAAAATTTGGGGTCTTAAAGTGTTCTCTAGCTTGAGATATAAATATTCAAAGTTGCACTTATAGACAATCATGGGTCAAATAACATCAATTTTATTCACATTAAAGGATGAGGTAATTTTGTATATAACATATAATGGTGGTCATTATATCGTATATATTAATCCTACAGTGCATATGAAATAAACATGTCAATATTGCATGAGAGGTTACCAAGTAGCACAAACACATGAAATGATAGAAAAATGATCAGAAGGCATGCAAGGGTGCCAAGTATCATTATATCAGGATTTTTAACATAGATATAATGATGATTGTTTCTATTTAAACAACTGGTTTATTCTCAAATATTGATGATGCATATTTAGTCAATACTGCAAGGGTGCACAAGATGAAGTCAAAGTGACTGAAGATTAATGATTGGATAGTAAAGTACTATGGGTTAAAGACCAAGATATTTCAAAGGAAATCAATGAGTGAGTTTTTTAAAAAAATTTAGGAAGTAATAATATGAGGATAAGTGTGTGAGGTTTAACTATGACCATTTGCATTTGAATATTTGAATTTAATAAAGGAAAAAGCTAGTACCTTGTATTTTGGCCCTATATTTCAATCTATGATGAATTTGCTCATGGTTTAAAAAGTGAACTTATACAGGATTCAAAGTCACATATATAAATATATATTTAATTATTTGTAATTAATATTATTCAAATATATTAATGTTCAAATTTGATTGTGTTTTTATGTATATCCTACAAGTAACCCAAGAAGGATGTTCAAGCTTGTAATGGTGTTGTTTTCATGTTTAATGATGAATTATATATTGGATCATGTTTTATACTCTATAATTATGATTTTTTTGCATTAGTAATGTTTTATCAATCATATGTAGTTTGAAAAATGGTTTAGAAGGTGACTTTGTTTATTCAAAGTGATTATGTGCACATAATGTTGTCTAAGCAAATTATGCTTAAGCAGAAGGGTATTGTGATGGTTGTTAGAACTTAAATAGGACCTGTAGATCATGTGGAATGTGTCCATGAATTTTAAATGTTTTCTTATGTTTTAATTTTTCTTAGATAAGTGTCAAAGTGTTTAATGGGTTTCCATAGGACCTAAAAGTGACTTAGGCCTATTTGAAAGTGGATTATGCTTAAGTGTGACCCATGTGAGATGCCTTAAAGGTGAAGGCATGTACTATGGATGATAGTAAATATTATGAAATTTATATTTCATGAATTATCTATATATAGTGAAACCAAATGTGATGGTTTCTAGGCTTGTGGAAGACTACTGAGAGAGACTTGAGCAAGATGGATGTGAGATTTGTGGAGTGAAAGAGAGGTAGATTGCCTAGTTAGATGAGTTGATAAGAAGAGTAGATTAATGACTATGTGTGTGACCTATATGTCATATTTTTTATGTCATAAAAGTTCTCCTGTAGCTTATAGATATAAAAATAGGTCTAAGTGTGCATATGAGGATGATTTGAGTGAAGAAGAAGAAGAGAGATTGTGGCATGTCTATGTGAGAGGCTTATATGAGATAGAAAGGAAGTTTGTGTAGGGGTTAGATAAACATAGATACATTATTATGTGTTAAATGAATTAGTTTTAAGGTGGAGGTGTTCACTTCAAAGAGGGTTCAAACGACTTGATCTTCCTTAGGGGTAGGTGCTCCTTGTGAAAGAGGTGTTTCAATAAATACCTTTGGTCAGGAGGATATGATCAAGGTTACTAGTCTAAAGGAGTTGATCAGTCTCTTTTTTGTAATTTATTCTAGGATATTAGTCCATGTGTTTCAATCTTGGGAGTTATTTTTACTACCCATGAGGGTTTACCATAGGAACTATCTCTTATGTGTTTGATCTTGTGTATGCATTAAATGAATCACATCTCTTGTTAATGTTTCTTGATCAAGTTGATCTATATTGATTTTTTAATAGTTTTAAAGGGATATAATTGAAATTTAAATATCCAAGATCAGATGAGAGTGAAGTTAGTGAATTAGAGTATGATCATGAATATGATGGTCCTATTGAAGATAATAATATATGCATGGCTAAGGAAGGTAGTTTGTCATCAAAAGGAGTCTAATTGGTATGATTCAGATGATGATGAAGATGAGGTGGACTATGAGATTGTATTGATAAATGCTCATGAAGAAATAAAATTTGAAAAAAATGTCAATAAGAAGATGAAATATAAACTCAAAGAATTTGAGGATCAATTTAGTTTGTTTGAGTCAACAATGGATGAAGATGCCAAGGATCATGAAGATATGGTTAAACATCTTAGTTATCAATTAGAAATACTATCTACAAGCCTAAAAGCTAAATAAGATGAATGTGCAAGGTAAGTAATTGAAAATGTGTCTTTAATATATGAGTTAGAGAAGTATACAAGAAAGGTGAAATTATTTATCAAGTTTGATAAAAGTTCTAATGATCTGGATGATCTCCTAAAGAGTCAAAAGTCAGCTAGTGATATATTTGGATTGGGTTTTAATGAAGATCCCAAAGTTTATTCTCAAGTTTACATAAATGTCAATGTGAACAAAGATAATCATAATTTTAAGATAAATCATCAGACAAGGAATGAAGGTGCTAGCAAAATGAAGACAAATCAGATCAGATAGCCAAATGCCATGAGGTATGAAACATTGAATGATTACTACTATACTTGTAATTAGTTTGGTCATAGATATAGAGAATTTAGAATACCTATTAAAAATTAATTTGCATCAAACTATGATGGGGGTCATTAGTCAAAAGGTGTGAGAAAGGTTGAGTGTTTCAATTGACATGATGTGGGACACTTTGAAAAACATTATCCATTTAAGGTAAGGCAAGTTGAGTTTCTTTAAAGAGATATTGAGTGTTACAATTGTTATTAACTAGGACAAATTACAAGATTTTGTCCAAATATGGTATGATAGAATGAGCTTCTTGAAAAATTTATGATGTGCTTCAACTATCAAAACATAGGTCACATTTATATATTGTACAAGAAAAGACCTACAAATTAGAATAGGTTCAATCAAGCTCTTAGAGTACAAGGAAGAAGGAAAGTTAACTCATGGAAGCCAAAGATGGTAATTATGAGTCATAATGAGCATGAAATTCCAAGTAATTTGTTTTATATGGTGGAAAATGCTATAGAAGGAGAATAGTGCCAAGGGCTCTCATTATCTGCTCATGTTAAGAATTAAGAGACCAAGCTCAAGGAGAAGACGAAGGTGTTCGTTAAGGATAGTTTTGAAGTGTGTATTAATCCAAGTGAACATCTTGATATTGTTAAGAAAGATTCATATAGAGAACATCAATTGTCAATACTTAGTGATGAGGTTCTAAGCTATAAGGAAGATTCTACAGATGAAAAGGTATGTCATAAATCTATGTTGTCTTCATGTATTGTCAATCCAATCACAAAAAAGAAGGATAATGGTGTAGTGGATGAACATGTTAATTTTATTAATCCTAATAAGAAGAATAACAACTATAATCATTATATGACCAAGGATGATGAATATGAGGAGTTATGGGCAACACTTGGTTTCACATTGTTCTGGGACATCGTGAAATAGGGTATCGCTACCTATGCTTTTTAAGAGACATATTTATAATGGAGAAGCAAGTTATATACTCAATATAATAATACCAATCTATACAGAGACTTGTGTTGATCTTAAAAGGCCATTGGTTAAGGGGGAACAACAAGTTCATGAGTTTTCTCTAGAGGTTTGTGAAGAAGTTGTAGTACAAAGTTAGAATGGGTGGTTATAGGTGGATTAATGATATTTATGGAATGTCAAGGTCTAACTGTATGTTGAAGTCAAATTGGAGATTTTTGTTTGCTCTTAGGTTTCCTTGTTTGTGCTTAAAAGTATGCAGGTCCTAAAATGGGTTATAGGATGTATGGGTTCCCAAATATTTGAAATATCAAAGCTTGGTAAAAAAGTGTGTATTTGTTGTCTCTATGTGTTCAAAAAGTTTCAGAGATGGACATTGACCAAAAGGAGGTTTGTTGACTCTATTTATTTTGAGATTCTAGGGTTTTGGACATTGCTAAAAAAGTGGTTTGCCTTGTGATTTGAGGTTTGAGGATTATTAATAGCTTTATTGGGCCAAATGGGTTGTCAAATAAATCTTCAAAAAGATATGAAGGTTTGTGGATTTCAATTTATTCAATTTTTTGTCAAGATGGAGGCTTAATTAACAAGATGGTTTGTGAAGGAAGTATATTTCAAAGGATTAGTTAGTTTCTAAAAAAAAATTTTGCTTGAGGGGGAATATGAGAGTGATCTAGATATGAAATTTCAGGTATTGATGGTGTGTCTAATGAAATTTATGGTCTCTACAAGTTCTAGGTAGGGCTACAAGGAGTTTAAATATGCTTAGTCTTGAAGATGTGATTTGTGTTTAGTTTCTCCAAAATATCAAGGAACTAGTATTTTAAGGTATATTTTAAGGTTATTTTAGATCATTTTTCCTATTTTGTGTGTGTGGCATGAAGTTATATTGGTGGTCCTTGAGGTGGTTTGAGAGAGAAAGATAATAAGCCTTTATGATGGTTCTTCATGGTGTATGGATATTTGAAGATTATCAAGTGATGAAATGGCTTATAAATATAATGGTTAGTCCCTCTTAGATGTTTCTTGGTAAGTTATATTAGATGTCAATGTTTTGTGGCCTGTCTTCATAGGTTGCAGTGAGTGTTAGCATGAAGAAAGAAGACTTTTCTCAAGGAAAGAAGAGGTAGGCTCAAGGTAAGGGGGAGTTTGTATCATTTTTATAATAAGATCCTATAATTTTTATGGTATTTTTATGTCCTTAGGATCAGTTAGTTTCCTTTTTTTCATTATGTCAAAGGGGGATAAAGTTCATAGTGTAAGAGTGCTTGAAGAGAGAGAAGGTGCACTGAATGATGTTTGTTGAAATCAATGAAAAAGGTGGAGATTATTGGAGAGTTTTTAATTATTTAATGGTAATTTCATGGAGGTATATTGGTGAGTGGATAAATTTATTTGATAGCCTAAGTGACAATGACAAAGTGTGCAATGTGCTTATCCCAGTGTGCTTGAAGTTGGCTTGGTTGATATTTAGTTTTGGCATGATTAGAGATGTTTAGGGATAAGTATGGTGACTTGATCATGTGTAATGGGTCCTATAAATTTTAAAGGATGATTGGAGATCTTGTGTGTATAAGTGGAATTCATCTAGTAATCCATAGTTTTCATCTAGATAGTTTGAGTCTAGCGGTAGAAAATCTGAGTAGGTAATTTTTTGACATCACTATTGCCACATGTGGATGAGTCAACTGGATTTGGTTATATGGTTTTCATTAAATTAGTCCCTATTTTATACGCACAATGTATCAAGTCATGATATTAAGTGAAACCAAAGATATTCAAGTACAAATTTGGGCTCCTAGGCATTTTGATAGTGTTTTCCCATACTTAGCCAATTTTGTAATGTGGTAAGAAGAGCCAAGTAAGCATTTTTATGATGGAATATCTCTCACATGTGGAAGTTTAAATATAAGGTTATAATATTTTTTCCTCATTTTTATTCCTATATTATTTATGCTAAATTTTAGGTCAAGTGTTGAATCATGACAAAAGATATGCAAGTGTAAAGTTGGCTTCCTAAGCAGTTTGTAATGTTTTCTAGATAGTCACAAACTGTCATCTAGACATGGATGAACTAGTAAGTATGTGAATTTATTTTAGGTACATGTAAGGTAAATATATTTCAAAGGATATCATGGACATGTTTTTTATAATGTCAAAAATCTACCCTAAAAATTTAGGGTCTTGAAGTGTTGTACAACTTGAGATATAAATCTTCAAATTTACACTTATAGACAATGATGGGTCAGAGACCATCAAGTTTATTCACATTGAAATATGAGGTCATTTTGTTTATAATATCTAATAATGCACATGTAATTCTATATCTTGATCCTATGGTGTGTATGAAGTCAACATGTCAACATTACACGAGAGGCTGCCAGCGGTACAAGTGCATAGAATGAAAGAAAAATGCTCAAAAGGCACACAAGGGTGCCAAATTTCATGCTCCTAGGAATTATAAGTTAGATCTAATGGTGATAATTTATATTTAAATACTTGGTTGATCTATAGATATTGATGGTGCATATTTAGTCAATATTACAATGGAGTATGAGATGAAGTCAAAGTGATTGAAGTTTAACATTTAGACAATAAATTACTAAGGATTAAGGATCAAGATATTCTTAAGGAGATAAATGGAGTGAGTTTTTACCAAAATATCAAGAATAAAAAAGATGAGGACAAGTGTTTGAAGTTTAACTGTGACTGTTTGCATTTGAATTTTTGAATTTAACAAAGGAAAAAATTATTACTCTGTATTTTGGCCATATCTTTCAATCTATGATGAATTTACTCATGATGTAAAAAAGTGAACTTTTATAATAATCCAAGATTCATCTAGAAATATAGATTTTATGATCTGAAATTGAGTTTAATTAAATATATTTAGGTTCAAATTTGACTATGTTTTCAGGTATATCCTACAAGTAACTCACGATGGATGTTCGAGCTTGTATTGGTGTTGTTTCAATGTTTAATGATGAATTATATATTGGAGAATGTTGTAGACACCATAAGGATGCTTTGTGTGCATTATTAATTTTTTATAAATTTTATGAAATATGAATAATGGTTTATAGGGTGATTGTGTGTTCATTCATAGTGACTATGTGCATAGAATATTGTTTAAGTTAATTATGCTTAAGTAAAAGGGTAATGCGATGGTTTTTAGGACTTAAGGAGGACCTATAGATCATGTGGAATGGGTCCATGAATTTAATAAGTGTTTGTATGTTTTTAGTTTTCTTTTATAAGTGTCAAAGAGTTGAATGGGTCTCTATAGGACCTAAAACTGACTTAGGCCTATTTTAAAATGGATTGTGTTTCAGTGTGACCCATGTGAAATGCCTTAAGGGTAAAGTCATGTATTATGTATGACAATAAATATTATGAAATTTATAATTAATTAATTCTATATATATATATATATATAGTGAAACCAAATGTGATGGTTCTAGGCTTGTGGAAGACTTGTGAGAGAGACTTGTGTAATGTAGATGTGAGAGTTATAGAGAAAAGGAGAGGTATAATAACTAGTTGGATGAGTTGATAAGAATACTAGATAGATGAATATGCGTATGATGTATATTTCATATTTCTAATTTAAAAAAATTTATCTTGTAGTTTGAAGATATATGAAGAGGTCTGAGTGTGCATATAAGGACAATTTGAGTGAAGAAGGAGATAAATTATGGCATGCCTATATGAGAGGATTTTATGATGGCATGCCTATATGATAGGCTTGTATGAGATATAGAGGAATTTTTCTAGGGGTTATATAAATAGAGATCCATCATCAAGTGCTGAAGACATTAGTTCTAAGTTGGAGGTGTTTACTTCAATGAGGGTCTAAAGGACCTGATCTTCCTTAGGGGTAGTTTTTGCTTGTGAAATAAGTGGTTCAATAAATACCCTTGGTAAGGAGGATATTATTAAGTATTTATAGTCAAAAAGAGTTGATCAATATCTTATTTATAATTTCTTATAGGATAGTATTCCATGTGTTGCAGGCTTAAGAGTGGGTTTTATTCCCATGAGGGTTTCCCATAGGAAATATGTGTTATGTGTTTGATCTTATGTATGAATTTAATGAATGATCTCTCTTGTGAATGTTTCTTGATAAAGTTGATATATTCCAATTTTTTAATAGTTTTAAAGGCCTAAAATTGTAATCAAAATAACTAGGCTCATTGATTCACCCCCCCCATCTCAGTGATTGTACCTCTAATACATGTTAAACCTATAAATAAAATAAAGAGATACTTAAATTATGAAATAATGATATTATATTCATACTAAATTTTTTCTATCTTGATAATGTAATAAAAAAATCCCAAGTCATTAATTAAGAACTTATCAAACAAAGCATTTTTCACTATTATGATGGTAGATGAAGAAATCCTTGTGATCAATAGGTCATCCACATAGAGATCTAAAATCGGTAATGAATCATCCTACCATAATATGTATATATTTATATTATAATGACATATGATTAACCCAAATGAAAAGGTAAAGGAATCCATCTTAACACCAAGATCGAGGGGATTATTTGAGGCCATGGATAGATTTTTAAAGTCTGAAAATTGAGGAATATTCCAAAAATATTTATGGTTGATCCATGTATATTTAATCTTTAAGGTCACCATGAATAAATTCAATATTCACATACATATTATGAACATCCCAATTATGTGTTATGTTAATGGTTAGAGTGAGTCAGATTGAGTTCATTTTTGGAAATAGGGGTGAATGTTCGATATAGTCAATACTAGGTACCTAAGAAAAATCCTTTGCTACCAAATGTGTTTCTAACTTGTCTATAGACCCATGTAATATAAAAATGTTTTATTAGATCAACCTACATCAAACAATTTTCTTCCCCTTAAGAATATGGACTAAATCCTAAGTGTTGTTCCTCAACAAAGAACCATATTTCTCCTCCATAGTAGTATCCCACTTAGGAATGCATGATTCCTCATTAAACTATTACTAATCATAATTATATGGAGTGAAATTATGTGGGTAATATTTTAATTAAGAATTATTTCACCTGGTGTCTGATAGATCTCCAACCTAATGGCCAACACTTTGTAGTGTCTATCTATCCCAAAAAGGACTAGTGCTCAGAGAGTCAGGATGAGATTTCTCATCCTCTAAATATATTATGGGAGAATGAGGAGGGATACCTCATCATTAATCTCATAATAATAAATACAAGAATAATATAGATCATCAATAACATAATCAAGAAGATCTAAATCATCAAAAATGTCATTAAATCTCAATGCATCTATAGAAGAGGGAGGAGGTTCATGTGTAGAATCTAAAAGACTCTCTTGAAAATAAACACTTATCTCAATAAATAACTCATGAATGGTGGGATTTAGAATCATATATCCATCAACACCCTTAGGATAACCAAAAAATATGTAAGGATAACTCTGAGGCTACATTCCCTTACATTTATTCTTTAGAATGTAGGTCATAACATGAGATCCAAACACTTGGAAGTAATTCACTATGGTTTTTTTACCATTCTAAGATTGAAAAGAAGTTACTCCTTTTAATGCTTTCTAAGCAACTTAGTTTTGAATATAACAAGAAAATTTTATGGCCTCGACCCAATACTAAGGTGAAATATACTTGGAGTGTAGCATATAGTTAGACATTTCCTTCAAAGACACATTATTTCACTTTGCAACACCATTCTACTGAGGAATATATGAAATTGTAAATTGTATTTGAAAACCCTCTAATATGCATAAATTTTCAAAATGGTTACTAACATACCACCATTTTTGAGAAGCGGATCCTGAACGTGCCCAAACAAAGCCAACTTTCAAATCAAATTGGCAGCAGGTGGGATCATTGTAAAGTTCATAGCGACTGGGTTTCAAAGGAGATGAGTATGGCTCACGAAAGGAAGGGAGAACTAAGGAAGTAGGAACCCAAAAATTGTGATGAATGGAGAGAGAAACAAGATGTCTGGAGAATTCTGTAGAAAGGAAAAGTTGTGAACTATATGAAAAGGCTACATGGGTCAAAACCGCATATCACTACAGCTTTTTTAAAAAATTGGATTGATGAAAGGGTCACTTTGCATGGTATCACGGTGAACCTAACTGAGGATTTTATAGCAGAGGTTATAGGGCTGCCTACGGATGGAATTAAATTCTCTAAGCAGACAAGCATTTCGAACAAGGCCTTTTGTAAGTTCCCTAAGATGGATGTGGAAGAGTAGAAGCTAGTCAAGAATGGGGATTTATATGAATTGGAACAGATTAAGGGGATATGGAGGGATGTCTTATGCTGTATAAGGGAGTATTTCATCCTGGACGGAAGAAGCAAGAGAGTGCATAAATTCCACTTTGTTTTCCTTAATCATTTCAGACACAAGGTAAGATTGTCTTTTCCCTTTTACCTATGCTTCTCTTTGGTCCAAAGTTTATTTTCTCACAAGAAGAAGGAAATGCATCCTATCCTGCATGAAGACCTAATTCTGTTAATCGAAGGCTACTACAAGAATAAATATATGGTTAAGAACCCTAACCAGGGGAAAAATAAGGATTCTGGGAGCAGATAGAGTGAAATTGTAAAAGGGAAAGACAAAATCAAGTTCCCCAGTGCCAAAAATCAGAATGTAGAAGAAGATACAGAGCGGGAGAGAATTGATAAACCTAGGGAGGAAAATCTGGAGGAAGAATAAGGTACTGAAAGCTGGAATACAAATTCAAAAGAGGACGAAGAATGTCAAGAGAAGAATGAGAAAGGAGTCAGCAAAGAGGAGGAATCTAAAAATAGTAAAGGAGAAACTAAGGAAAATCAGAAAGTGTCAGAGGAAGATATTGTCCAGGATGGCCCTATTGAGGACCCTGTTTCAAGAAACGAAAGGGAAAATATAGTTCAGGATGACAATCAAGAAATGGACATAGAAATTCAAACTGGAACAAAAGAACAGTATCAAAGGGGCCGAGAGGATCACTTTGAAGAAGGTGGGAACAATCCTAATAAGAATTTTGAGGAATGGAGAGAGAAAAGGCAGAACGATGGAAAGCACACACCTTTGAGTTGGGTTAATTGCAAAGTAGAGGCTTCTCTCCAACTTGATTCTTGGATGTGTAAGGAGATTAAGGATCTCAAAAGGAAAGTGGAAATTATGGAAGATAACCAAAAAGCTGCATGGAACAAAATTAACAACATGGAAAAATAGATAAGAGATATCCCAGTCAAGCTCAAAGATTATGAGAATAACCTTTGGGAACTCATTAGGGAGAATAGAATGAAAATGGAGGAAGTAACATCCAAAATTTGTGCTGCAGCTGCCAATATTGGAAAAAGAGCTAGCGAGGAGACCAAATCTTTGGAGGGGCCTAGCAAAAGGATGAGACAAAGCTCAAGAAAGAAGGCTACACAAGAGGGAGCCAACTTGGCGGCAACTACCACTCAGGATACTGTTGTGAAAGGTACAAAAACTATGAAAATGATTTTGGAATTGGAAGAATCGTCTGGTTCTTCTTGTTGGTTATGTTTTTTGGTCTTGTTCTATGGTTTCTTTTTGTAATCTTCTATCTATGGTGTAGCCAAATCTATGTTAAATCTGGGTTTTGACCAGTGGTCTCTCTGGTGGTTTTAGGTCCATTTAAAACCTATTTTTTCTACTTCTCTGTAGTAGTTTTTAGGTTCTGCCTATGGGAGTTGAAGCTTTATCTTTCTTTCCTTGTACTTGGGTTTCAGGATCCCATCAAAACCTGTTTTTACCTTTATCTAAAACATACCACCATTTTTAGTGCATAAAATCTTTATGGCTCTACCTGACTATTTTTATACAAGAACCTCAAAGTCCTAAAAATGATCAAAGACATCATGTTTTTTATTAAGAAAGTACACCCAAGTATACCCTGAAAATTAATTAATGAAGGTAATCATTTTTTTATTCATATTGAATGAAGGATATATAAATGTTTTAGTAATGTCACTTTGTCATAGTTCTCCTTAGAATACTTACCAAGTCTGTAATTTTCACAAACATCATCTACAAAATTAACTTGTGAATACTTTGAAACCATGACATAAGGACTGAGTTTCTCTAGGTAGTAATAATGAGATGTACAAATCACACATGCCATAATTTACTCACCTCATATGAATGAATGAGCATTTTAGTAGAGGGTTTATTGGGAGGAAAATGTGATAAAGTATACAATCATGACTAGTGATCTTATTTTACAAATACTATAATTGAGTCATTATCCATCTCCCTAATAACCATGAGTAAGGTGTGAACTCAACTCCCTTTCCCTAACTAGTATGAGTGATTGGATAAATAGATAGGATATTGGTGGATAAAGAGGGAACACATAGAACATTATGAAATATCCCATCATTCACTTCAACATATCCTCTCCCACTAAATTATATGAAAGTATCATCATCTAATAAGATGGAAGGCAAAGAACTAGGAGCTAACAATGAGAACATGTCATCTAATGAATCCATGTGGTGTAATGCACTATAATAAATTAATCGTGTGAAAGGATGGGTCACAAATACAAGTTATTTGCCCTTATCTTTTCCCTTCTTACTATAATTGGCCTTAGAATAATCTTGTGCTAATGAAATCTGATTATAAGAATCAAGGACACTAATACTATGCTTCTCAATCATCTTAGTCAATTGGTCAATCTTCTTCATCATGCATTTGAATTTATCATTCCCATATTTATTGCAGTAGACACATGTTAGTCATTATTTATTAGGTTTTCCATTTAAATAGGACTCTTTTGATGATTTTTGACTTAACATCAAATTATTGACCCTTTATTTGTTATGAGTCCCTTTTCTATTTCTTCTCTTTATTTACATAAACCTTTTGTTTGTCATGAATCACAATTAAGGAACGTAATTTAGATGACTTTAGTGTACCATTTGAATAATCTTGTCTTGCTCTTGAGTCAATTCAGTATAAAAGTCATCCAAGGAAGGCATGGTCAATGTAGCTATAACAACATGCTTAGTGGCATAAGAGGTATAAATGAATATATATAGTTGGATCTGAACTTGGAAAGAATGTAAATAGTTAATTATTCATCATTTTTATCAATGTTGCATAGTGTCAAATATAACCTGAGTGATTTTAACTTTGTGAAGAAGTCCTATATAGTGTAAAAATTGTCTGGGCTCAAACTGATGAGCTCATTATCCAAATCATGACCTCTCGTTATGATCTTCTTCCCAAAGTGTTTTTCGAATGTGGCCTAGACTTCATTAGGAGTAATTGTAGCTTCAATATAAAAGAGAAGGTTTGGAGACATAGATAGGCATAATAGACTATGGGATTCATCACTTTTGTTAAACCACTTTATTGAGCCTATTTTTTACACCCCTCTTTTTATTTTCTAAAAAGCAAGTGTTTAAAATTATTCTCTCATATTAATGACTTTTGTCGTAACATCTAAAACTGCTAACTAGGGATTTTAGTTCATTACACCATTTGAATATACATTATTATGACAAATGTTTATCATTCATTTTCATTTAGTAAAATTGTTACTCTGCATTATAAGTGGTTTTGAAATCATTCAATGAATTCAATGAAAATATTAATCATGTACAAAAATTGGTAGGGGAAAAATTATTCAATCATGTGGATCATGCGAATACAATGCTAGTGGTCAAATCTTTAGAATTTATGATTTGATGCATATTCATTGAAAAAATGATAATTAAGATCATG
This sequence comes from Torreya grandis, assembly GCA_037957365.1. NCBI lineage: Eukaryota > Viridiplantae > Streptophyta > Pinopsida > Cupressales > Taxaceae > Torreya > Torreya grandis. The sequence goes on from JARHVA010005421.1 coordinate 946,456, forward strand.
AAGGATACATATAAATGGTTTATATTGACATTATTTTTATCATATTTTATTTTTCAATATATATTTGATCAAGTATATAACTTTGAAATGTTTTAAATCTGAACTATTGGTATACCTAATGGTTTTATATCCCAAGTCCTAAGGATTAGTGCTAAAGTATTAACACTAAGACCTATGAAAATTTTATGTAAAGATAATTGCATTTTAAAGGGTAAAATACATGTGGAGTTATTCTTAAGGGATAAGGGGAAAATTTTTATCAATTGAAACAAGTCCCTATGGGTTGAATACTATTAGACCTATATGAATTGGTAATACAAAATTAGGGTGGTAGAAATGAAACTCAATATTTTCATGGGTGTTTAGTGTTGACTTAGAGGTTCAAAGTAGTGGTTTGAAATAATTTATATGGCAAGTCATGTGGAGTTAATGTTTTTGACCTATGGAGGACAACTTGGGATTTGTTTTCATCTCACATAATTTATGACATTAAGGCCTGAGGTATGTGCATTGTTAAAAGGAATTTAGTGATTAGTTTATAAGAAGATCTAGTCATATTTTTTAAAAAAATAGGGTCCTCAAAAAAGTTAGATAAAATTGGTGGAGAATTATTGATAGTTTGGTAACTAATGTGATTAAAACACATAGTAAGGTTAGTTATTATGGATATGAAACTATACAAAATGTAATTTTGTATTAGTAATAACCATTTTGGAAAAGCTTGTTCTAGAAGTGAGATTATGGAAGTAAGGAAAAAATAATAAATTTTGGAAGTTACAGATAAGGAATCGGTTTCAATTTTGGTGTCTCAATAACATAGTTAAGTGTAAAATCTTCTTTGATATGCATGGAATTTTGAATTGTTTTGAGTTAATTAAGATGCATGGTTAAATACATATGATAATGGAAATATTTGCAATTTAATTCATATCTATTATATTTTGGTAATTTTTGGGTTATGCAGTATTTATTTTTCTTGGAAGAATTTGGGTTCAAATTGGTTTATATGTCTTCACACAAGGTTTCTAGTAAATTTTTTGTTCTTTTAAGCATGCTATTTTCGTTTAAGTTTCAAAAGGAAATGATATAGAATTTGGAAACATATTACTTTATTTACCTATTTGAAAATTATACATATACATGAAGTGGTTTATTTTATTTTGAGTATAAATGAGTTTCAATTTTTAGATTATCTGTGGCTTGTAAAATTTTGGTTGGTGGTTGGAAATTATGAGATAAATATTTTGAAATACATGTGTGTTCTCATTGATATTAGGGTTTTTATAAATTTTATGTGATAATTTTTTGGTGATTGATAAATATGTATGACACACAGATGATACATGTCAAAAATTTCTATAGTCTATAATTATTTTTGAAATAAGGGTGTTATCTATCTAGTATCAATTTGAAATGATGATGGTAGTTTGATAAATAATATCCACTCATTTATTTTTATTTTTATCAAGTGTTTGGTTTGGTTTCTGTATTTTTGGTTTATCATTTTTCTACCTTATATACCGAATAAAATGCATGTTGTTTATTATTTATTACCTCACAAATATGGTGTATTATATTTGGCTTGATGGGAAAATTCTAGATGGTAATTAATATGATAGAAGCATGTTTCACAAAAAAATTGGTTTTTTAAGATATAAGTTTATTATATTAAGTTGAAAATGGTTTTGAAATTATGAGGTGCCTGTCTAGTCTTTGGGAATTATTTATGGTAGATGGATATGATTTTTGGGTGTTACATGTTAATTTTTTTTGAATAAGTTTTTGGATTCTTAGTTTTGTGTATGATATTTATATTATTTTATTTTAGAATATCTTCTGAAAATATAAATAACAAATGGGTTTGCCTAAGACTTTTGTTTTCCAGTTATAAGTTTGTTTTTATGTTTGTAATTTAAAATTGATAAGCTATTATTTGTTGGAAAATATACACAAAAAATATTTGATGATTGTTGTATTCTCATACATGCATGTTTTGAAATGAGATATCTTTTCTATTCAAAGTTTTAATTTTTGAACTATGACATTTTCTAGGATGACGAAAATTATTGTTTGGCCTATTATATTATTATACATGGATATGGAATCCAAAGTGAGTTAGATCAATCATTTTTGTTTGTTATATTATTATTTTTTACATGGATATGGGGAGTTAATTTTTCTTCAGTTAGATAATGTCATGCATCAAATTGTTTTGAAATTCATAGTAAAATGTAAAGATACAAATTTGAATGTATATACTATAAAAATTGATAGTATTATTAGTGTAGATATGGAATCCAAAGTGAGTTAGATCAATCATTAGTCAAAAAAACTCAAGAAATGCATTAAAAACATAACTAACTAAGCCAAATCCTTTAACAAGGTTTTAAAAATGATAACTAAGATCTATTTAAAAAATTCATATACATTAAACCTTCCCAAGAGCATCCCACCATCCAAATGCATCTCAAAACATGATTTTACCCTTGATTTGGTGTTCAAGTCATTGTCAATGATGAATGCCAATGATCCTCCATCATCTCAAGTGCACCAATGAAACTATGCTCATGAAATTATTCAATGTTATGCCTATAGTGAAGAAATCCTATTGTAAATTAAGCTTTATAATACTACACAAAGAAAGGTTATGGAGATAATTCTACATAATAATTTTACACAAATTAAGATTTAAAATGGTGGTCTTGGACCTCCTATTTATATATTTTTGGATTTGATTAGAATAAACCATGACCGTTATTGAGATCAAGATGTGTGGCCATCAATTAATTAAATTTTGGAGACTTAATACATGAATACCCCCATACATATTTGAAAATAAGGGGAATTAAAGATGCATGAGAGGCCTTAAACTTGATATTTATTACATTTATGGCTTATAGATGCCACCCCAAAAATGATGTCACCTGATGGTGTAGATATTTGAACTCAATTTCCAATTAATAAATCTTCAATAAATTCCATGGATTTTCCACTTAAGCTCAATATTTGGATTAATTTAACTAAGTGAGGTTAATCAAATTTTATGAAATTCTTTTGAAATTGGTTGCATACTTTAATCAAACTGGTCAAAATGTCAATTTACTAAGTCATAATTTGACTGGAGCATAATTAGAAGATGTCAGTTGTGTATAGACCAATATGCCATTTAGGACATTGTTGACATGAAATAACACATGCACATGTCATATGCTTCTAAATTATAATAATTTAGTGGTTCAAAGTGTCAAATTGTGTTTTTATCATTTTGACTCGAAATGATTTTAGAAAAGTTAATAATCACATAAAATGCATTGCCCCTTTTAAGGATAAATTATCTTAAATCAACACTTGTATATGAAAAAATTGAACCATTAGAATATGTTTAAGTGATTTTGGCCCAAATTATGCATTTGAGTGTATTTCAAGTAAGATTAAAAATTTCAGCACAATGGTGTTAGGAACTGGATATCTACATTTTCCCCCTGTTTGAGAAGGTGTGGTTAGACATTCAAGCAAAAAAATGTATTTTTAAACCAAAGAGTTTTCAATAAGTTACAAATAAATAAATCATGGTGCCCCCTTGAGAGGACATACAAGGATGAAAGGGAAGGCATGGACTCTCAAAAAGAGAGTGAAAGTGATTATAACCCATGGATGAGATTAAATCCAAATGAGCTAATGCTTTCACGTGTTGATTCACAGTGATCAAAATATAATTAAAATATAATGGGCCCCAAGGATGGGGGGAAGTGGGAAATATATAGTCCAAAAATATAAGTGACACTCTTTGAACACACCCAAAAGAGGGTGCAAGCTATGAACCTAGGGAATGATCAATCCTAAGACAAGTTACACACTATAAAATTTCCAAAATGAGGGGAAAATTTTATATATATTGGAATTAGAATAAAAAGGATAGTGTAACTCCATATAAATGAAATAATAATGTGCCCTAATAGAGAAAATTTGATTGGTTGATAAAGCAAATTTTACCCTAATAGGGTGAATTTTGATCACTGAAAACTATTTGTTCCACCTTAGGGCTGATATGATTTGATGGCAGGTCAAAATATTATGCCCTAATAGGTTAAATTAACAATCATATCTCAAGGATATAACCTAATGTAGAACTTAAATATGAGTGGTTACAAGCATAGATGCAATGATCTAATGACTAAAGAAGCCACAAACAACTAGGCATATGATCATGCAAAAAGTGATGAAAGAGATGAATAGAAGAATAAAATTAGTCATGATGACCCAAGATACATCATGTATCTAATCTCTACCTAAATAGTCCAAATAGACCTCAAGCCAATGTAGTTAGCCCAGAAGAGGGAGAAAATGGAATGAGGAATGAATAATAAAATGGAAATGGACCTCAATTTGATTAGACTCATAATGTGTGTGAAGGGATACACATTTTACATAGAGTCATGTACGTAATTCATTGGTGTTTAGTTTCATTGGTGCACTTGAGAGATGATCTTCAAAGCTGCATTGAATTTAATATTTGGATACAAAAACTTAGTGCTTAATATAGCAATATGAAATTATGCATCATAAGTATGAATAACCTATAATGACATTATATTTCAATTTTGATGAGCTAATTCAAATGTGAATATTTGTAACTAAGGATAATGATAATAACTATCAATACCATAGTTACAATAATTTACATTTAAATAAAAAATAAATAAAAATAATACATAAATGTAACCTAAATTAAAATATAGATTTGAGTAATCAACACTTAAGTAGGAACAATAATGTATAAAAACAAAATAAGAATAACTTAAGAAGAAACATGAAAACAAGATATGAATAATCAAGGTTCGTGTATACTATCAAGATGTACCTAGAAAATAAAACAAAAGAAAGAGATAAAATAGTAAATCAAAAGACCAAGAAAAAAAAGAAGTAATCAATAGAATAAAAACACCAAAATAGAACAAATTGAGAGAAAACAAAGAAAAATAAAATACCATTAAAAATCAAATAAACACAAACAAACAAGATTTCGTCACAATGTTAGTGAGAGAGGAAGATAATTATTCATGTACATGGAGTAGAGGCATTACTTTACACAATAATGTAATAAGAACAAAGACACAAAGCTTCCCCTAAGTGATATAGAAGCAACAAGACAACACAATGGGGGAAAAGAAGAAAAGTAAGGGGATGGCTGAGATGACTCCAGATATACAAGACAAGTGGATGGTACCTAGATATTCCATAGATGCAAGATCCAACATGAAATTCATGCCAAATTTAGTTCTCCCAAGAAATAAGATAAAATAAAATTGATGATAAGAAAACACGATTAATATTGTAAACTAAATAAGGAAAATGGGCTTATAAAATGATGAGAGCATTCAAATGAGTGCTTGCAAAATAAAAAGGAGTGTGGAGATTAGAATAAAAAAATTTAATATAATGTTTTTATTTGTTTTGGCATAAATCATTTTCTAATGTTTTTGTGTTTTTTAAATAAGTAATAAAAATTGTGTATGAATAAAAGGTCTAGGGAACTACCTAACTGATGAGATGCACATACACAAGTAAGAGTTTAAATGGAAGCCAAAATGGCTATAATGGGGATCATGAATATAAATAATAGAATAGGGAACCAACTAATCAAGGAGATACATGTCCAAGAGTATAAGCTCCAATAACAACCAAAACCAACTTCAATGGCCCATGGTCACAAATCGGTGAGAGTGTGCCCCTGATTAATGTAACAATGCCTACCAAACAAAAAAAAATGATAATAGAATAATATGCATTACTAGATAAAATTTGAAGAATCATTCAATGAGAAAAAACCATGAGTTGATGTATCCATGTTTAATAATCTGTATGAATAAGTTGTAAAATATTATCTAGGTTGAACTACTTTGTAGAACTAGTGTTAAATGTGTGCAAAATACATATAAGTCATAATTAGGATCATAATTGTGTAAGCGATAAAATTATCTAGATTACAATGATTGAGGGTATGAAAAATTTGTGGTTCTAAATATAATAGTCTAGAATGAATAGGGTCTAATAGAGGATGTTCTAGGGTGGGATAAAAAGAGTCAAGTTGAAATGTAAACAATCTAGAGTACCAATGGTCCAAAGTTTTAATTATCTAGAGTCATAAAATAATGTGGTTCTTATAATAATGGTATAGGTTAGGTCAAATAAAAATTAATATGGTTTAAGATAAGATGGTTTAGGATATAAAAGTGAGATAAAATTACTTCAACACAAGTTTCCCCCAAGTAAGGGGTCTTGTAGACAATGGTTCAAACAACTGTCAAGTGTAGAACTGCTTGATATGTATAATGTTCATAGGCTCTATCAGTTATTTTCCACTTGGAGTAGCTATCTAGTATTCCCCCAATCCATAAATTGTTGTGATAACATATAGGCCAAGATAATTAGGTTGAAACTTACTCTTTTTTCCATTCAATATTTGTGTTCTTCTGGTTCTCTTTCAAGACCAAATAACTAGTCTTAAACTCCTGAGGGAGAATGTGCTTGTTTTAGCTTTAACATAATCTATTATGATATTTTTTCAAGTTATCTAAGTCAGCCAAATGCTAACCATCAAGTATTTATAGTTCTTGAAACCTTGAGACTGTAATATTTATCATCTTAAATACCCTCCAAAGATACTCACAATGAAGGTAGCTTGATCTCAATTGGGATAAAAGCTTATGTATCATAAAAAATGGAGTATGGAGAGGATCCTATGGGGGTTGGATGATTAGTGTGATAATCCCAAAGAAAAAGAAAATTTTACAAGTGCCAATTATGTCCAACATCATTGATAATCTTCTTATGTATGAAAATAATGGTTTTATTTGATGCTTCAACTTGTTCATTTCCTTACAGGTTATATTGTGTGGATTTCTTGTGATTGATTTTGAATTTCATGAAAAATTAGTTAACATCTCTATTTAAAAATGATCCACCATTATCATATATAATTTGGGCTAGGATACCATATTGATAGATGATATGATAATTTATAAAACTATAAATCTACTCATAAGTAACGTAAATGAGAGGAATGGCCTCAATCCACTTAGTAACATACTTGGTAGTAGTGATTAAATGTTTATGTCCATCTAAATACGTGGGGTTTATTTTCCCAATAAGATCGAGGTCCAATGTAGAAAATGGCCATGGTGTAGTGATTGCCTATAGTGTCAAGGAAGGTGTGTGTATCAAATTTCCATGTTGATAACAAGAAACACACTTCCTTACATAATTACAAGCATCTATCTCCATTTTATGCCAATAATAACTTGTTCTAAAGATCATTTTTTATAATACCACACCATTGGTTTGGGTCCCACACATTCCTTAATGAACCTCCTTAAGCACTAACTTGGATTCCCTTGAAGATAAACAATGAAGTAGCATTTCATCATAGCCTTTATGATAAAGCATGTTTCTAAGGAGGTTATAACATGATATTAGATTAAGGAAAAGTTTATGATTATTATTGGAAAGGTTAGGTGGAAAATGCAACTAAAAATAATTATAAAAGTCTTGAAACTAAGGAAGTTTAGGTAGGGGATTGCGACCAACAATGGTAAATACCCTTTCTAAATTTGGTAGGACATGAATAGGATACATAATTTTATCAATAATATATTGATAATCTTTAACACTACTATTAATAAGTATCATAGACCCAATTGTTTCCATTACATTGATAGATTTGTTATTGGCCCATGGTACTTGTTGAAACTGCAAAGATTTAAAAGGATCTTTGAGATTATCCATAATGTGATTGTAAGGTACAAGCTTGTAATCTCTAGTTTATTATTGATATGTATTTTGATTTATAATCAATTGGGAATCACCATAGATCATTAAGTTATCGATATCCCATTGTACTACAAGACACAGTCCTAAAATAAGTGCTTCATACTTAGCCATATTATTGGTACAATGAAAATTGATATGAAATGCTTTGGGAATCTAATCCCCTTATAGTGTAATCAGTTAAATTTTGGCTCTATATCCTTAAAAAGTGAAATAACTATCAAAATATAGTTTCTATTATTTAAGTTTATGTTGTACTTCCTCTACTATCATAATAGAATCATTTGGAAATTTGAATATGATGGGTTGAATGTCTATAGTAAGGACCTTTACAAGTTGATCAGTAATAAGCTACCCCTTGATATATTTCTGATTCTGATACTCAACATCAAACTTCCTTAAGATAATGATTCATTTTTCCATGCATCTTATGAGAGCTTCTTTGGATAATAAAAATTTGAGAGGATCCACTTTAGTGATAACAATGCTTTTGTTATTCAACATATAATGTTAAAACTTTTGGGAGGCAAAAACCATAGCTAAAAATGCTTTGTCAATAGGCATATAATTATGTTCATAATCCACTATCATGTGGCTTAAATAATAAATTGCATGTTCCTTTCCCTGATCATCATGTTGGGCCAAGCCAAAAGTTCCCCCAATGTATGTTTAGTTACTGAATTGTAAATAAGTAATGGTTATCTAGGTACTGGTGGTCTCAAAATTGGTGGGTTGGAAAAATATGTTATGAGCTTCACAAATTCTAATTGACACTCTTGATCCCATTTAAACATGTCCCCTTTCTTTAAGAGATGTTTAAATGGGTGAAACTTATCTACTAATTGTGAGATGAACTTGTAGATAGATTCGATCTTTCTTTGCAAGCTTTAGAGTTGTTTAAGATTTGAAGGTGGAGGCATTTCAATAATGCCCTTGACCTTAGTATGGTCTAATTTGATCCCTCTTTTTAATACAATAAACCCTAAATTTTTTCCTGAAGTAACACCAAAGACACACTTTTTAGGATTCAAAGGAACCTTATACTCATGAAGTCTCTGAAAGATTCTTCATAGAATGTTAGGATGTCCAACACGTGTTCTTTATTTAGATAATATGCCATTAAAATAATCCTCAAAAATATCATGCATCATGTCCTAGAAGATGACAATCATAATATGTTGATAAGTGGCTCCAACATTCTTCAAGCCAAATGACATGACTTGATAACATAATGTTCCCCATGATGTGGTGAACATAGTTTTGTGCTAGTATTCTTGAGCTATCTTGATCTGATTGTGTTATGAATACATAACATAGATAAATATTAATGAATTAAATATGTAAATAAAATTCAAAAATCATAACACAATAGAGACACAATTAACATGGTTCACTGAATATGAGCTATGTCCACATAAAAACAACTAGTCATTATTTAGTCCAATAAATGAAGGGAAAAACCTAAAATACATCCATTGAAATATATTCTTCATGCACACATAGTGTGATATCATGATTAAAATGCCATCATATCAAAAGGAGGGTTACATGTAGGGAAAAAATGTATAAACATAATTTCTACCATTAGATTTGCAACCAAATAATGAATGGTCCATATTTAATATGAAATTATAATATTTTATAATGCATTTTAAAAAAATAATAATTTGGGGGTGCTTCACCCAAACCCCCACCAGTGGAAACCCTAATGGGGAGGGGGGGTGTTTTCCTCCCACACCCCCTGTTAAAAAATATACATTAAAATAAGATCAAGCTCCACCATCCAATAAATTATATCTAGAAAATCATCCATAAGGGACATCTCATACCAATAGTAGAATCAATAATCATGTTAATGTTAGGTAGAGGAAAATAATATTTGGGTCATGATTTGTTGATATATCTAAAATTAGTACAAAATCATATATCCTATGGATTTTTACTAACTGAAACTATGTTTGATATCCATTCAGAATAGTCTAGTGGTCTAATGAAGCCTACTCTTAATAACCTCTCTAGTTCTAATTTTACCAAAAGAATAATGCATGGATGTATATTCCTCAATTCATATTTCTATATCTTGGAATTTGTATGAACAACAAGTCAATACAAAACCAATTCAGGGTCTAATCCTAGCATGTCATAGTATGCCAGTGTAAAAATATCAATAAAATCCTTCAAAATGGATATAATATGATCTCACTCCTCCTTAATGAGGGACTATCTAAGGTAAATAATTTTGGGGTCATCATATTTTACCAAATTAACTTCAATAGTGTTTTATACTAGAAGTGTAAAACCATCTTTTAGAATATTAGGTAAGGTGTGATCATGATCATCTTCTTCCACTACAGTTTCTTGTGGTTCCTCCCAAAGCTCTAGATAATGTGATGAATCTGAATCTACTAATTTAGGTAATGACCAACTAGAAAAAATATTAGGAATTTCAAGAGCAAGATGATCAAAGACTTGTTATTTTTTTGACATGATACTAATAATGGCTATATAGCTAGGACTTGATGGACCTTTTACATCTTTTGGGGATGAGTAAAATTTTTGATCCAAGAGCACCTAAGATAGTTTTTCACTCAAGGGCTTATAATTTTATTTACTATTTACCTAACTAATTAGTGCCTTAAAGAGGTTTTCAACGAAATATCTTGATGTTTTATATTTTTTATTACCAAAAAAGTTTTCCTTCTCTCCAAAGTAGGCACAATAATACAAATAAAAATCAAATATTTTCTTATGATCACTAATTGGCAATCCATCTCTAAGGTTCATAAAATCTACAATATATTCTTCATTTTGGAATTCATCAATGCATATTTTTGAATTTTACTGGGCCCAATCAATGAGTTCAGGATGACAAAGGCATATGGAACAATGGGGTGTTATGGTCATAATGAAATTTGAATCAAATAAGTCTGTGTTAACAAGCTCATCATAAATCCTATAATGAGATGTTATGTCTCTAAACCTTAATTAAAGTTAGGTTTACCAAATGGTAAAGGTTATAGGATCCTTTATGCTCATGGGCCAAGGATTTTTGATATATAGTAAAAATTATCCATGATCTGATTAGGGATAGGATACTTTAGATTCTGAAAATAATCAACAATGTCATCAGAATATAACTAGTCTCCTTTAACGAAAGCATTTTGACCCTGATTTGGTAAAGTAGTAGGTACAAATACCATTGATAGTTTTTATGTTTCTTTATTCTTTTTATAAATCATGTTTGGTGTACAAGGGTTTTTGGAAATTTTGGGTTTACCAAATTATTTGGGAGACATGGGAAACTTAGCAATATGGAATGCATCCTTAAGATGGTATGTGAAAGTGCCCACATCTTCTATAACAACCTAATTTTCAAGAGTTATGGGAAATAGATCATTCAAAGTGGAAGAAAGGTCACTAGGGTTGATATAATTATATTTTGGCATATGTGAAACTGTTTACTTATTCCTATTTGCAATGAATTTAGAACCAAGACAATAGTTATAATTATGAAATCTATCTTATATATGTTTGTAATACTTATAAGGCTATAAATTGGCAAGAATGGTGACTTCAATCCCATTGTGGGGAAACTTAAGGTATTGATGCAAAATATATTGGACAACCTATAATTCATGGATCTAAGGATGACCAATAAGTATGTTATAAGATAACTCAATATACATAATATATAACAAAGTGTGATGGGACATAGAGCCAACAATGATTGGAAAACAAATAGTACTGGAAGATTCCTTCTCAGCATTATCATATGCCTTTATCATCTCTAGTTGAATGTCCTTTATAGTGTAACCCTATCACTATACCCATTTAAGGGACATTATATTCAACCCTAAACTATTGTCTATAATAACCCACTTGATTTTATGGTTTTTAATGATGACCTCAACATACAATGGGTTTTTATGGCTTGGACCAAGAATGGACATGTATTTTTGATCAAATGTAACCTATTGAAATGTCCTACAAGTTTTTGGAACTATCCAAGATTAATATCTTGGGAAATAGTAGATTGTTGAAGGTTATTCAAAATAGTTCTATGGACTTTAGACATACGTAAGAGATATAAAATATAGATACATGAAGGGTTTTTACTTAGTTAGTCTGATAAACCATAAGGATTTTAAATAGTAAGACAAGATGGTTTTGCCTTGGCTAGCATAATTTTTAACTTTGGATCTAAAGGCATAATGTTTATGTTTGGTCTAGTGGTAGAAGAGGGCAAATGGCCCTTAAGAGTAACTTGTGAGTGTTTATTTATGATTTGCATAATAATAAGATGAATGCAAATGGATTTGGAGGATGACTCATGGGTATCTAGATACATTTGAGTAATTTTGAGTCAATGAGGAGTCATTATAATTATAATAATTATGATGTACAAATATAGTAACCCATGTAAATTGATGCATAATAGAATTTATTGAAATCAATGTGATGTTACTAGAGGGAGAGGGTTTTGACCCTATAATAATGGGTCTAGTACTTCGAAAAGCATTGGATGGTTCACAATATTTAACAATGATAGTGGTAATGTGGTTTGTAGAAATATGACCTATACTATTGTTGTAGTTGTAAGGCATGTTGTTGTAACCTAAGTTATTAAAATTGGTATTATGATCCTAATTATGATCATGTTGATTAAAATTTTGACCTTGATTCTAATTTTTCCACTGATTTGGTCCTTGATTCTAATTATTTCTTATTAGTTGTTGATTATGTCTAGGAAATGGATCTTTATAGATATGCATATCCTGATTAGTGTCCTATGGAGAAAGTTTGATTTCAAATTCATCACTCTCAATCAAATATTTAATAATATGTCATAATTGAATGCATCTATAAGCACCATGACCAATAATGTGATAGAAGTTATAAAATTTCTTTGCCTGATACCAATCAGGTTTGGGTTGATCTTCAAGAAATGGCCTTGGTATAGGCCATACAATCAAATTAGTTGTTAGAGATTTTGGAACACAACCTAATAAGGATCTCCAATTTTTCTAAAGTCTCTGAAGTTATTATTGAATACCCTTCATGGAGGGACTCTTTGAAAAGTGTTTGGTGGATTAAGTGTAGCTAATTGCACATTTGGAGTTGGTAGAGCCTGCACTATTTGTACAAGTATTGATTCAATTAATCCATTTCCAACAATGTTCTTATTATTATCAAACCCCTTAATTTTCTCTATTGTAATAATTTTAATATGGGTTTCTCTATTGCAATAGTTTGAATTGGATATTGGTTTTGATTTGATTTTTGACCCTATAAATAAATATTAATAAGGACTTTGGTAATAAGAACCTTCTTAATCTACAAACCCTTGTTTATAATTTATTTAAATGTGTTCATGAAAGTAAGCCATATATTGTACACCACCTTAGGTTGTAAGTTCTATGAAAAAATGTCAACAAATTATTTATCTATAAAATTATGTTGAAATCATCTAGCTAATGCTCTCCACCATTGTAGGTACGATGCAAAGCTTTTTCCATCTCTCTATTTGTCTTTACACAAGTCAACTACAATCAATTCATGTTCAATATTGTAAGATAAGTGGTTGAATTTTTTTTTAGATAGATCATTCCAATATAGCACCAATACCTTAGGTAACTTATGAATCTAGTATAAATCTTGTCTCACTAAACTTATGGGAAATAAGTGAAGAATATAAATGATGTTGTAAGTTAAGTCCTAGCATAATATAAAAAATGTCTAGACGTGTTCATGAGGGTCACCCTTACCTTTTTATTTGTTCAATTTGGGTGCCTCAAAATGAGTTATAAATGGGACTTAGAGAATAATCAAATTGAATGGATATGGACATATCCCATCAATTTTTTTCTTCTTGATTCAGTTTCCTATCTTCAATCATGACACAATTTGTTTCATTAAATTCCACTCTTACATGCTAGGTGTATTGGTAGGTGGAATATAACTATATTAGGTTGGTGTGTGCCCCTATTTCATGGATTTGTTAGGGATAATTTCCTTTAAATTTTTAACTTTGTTTTTATTCTCTCCTTGAGTCAAGTAAGTGTGTAGTGTTATGATCCCGATGGGTAGATTTCCCTAATGCCTCAAGGTTTTAGTGTAATGGTTTGTTATATTTGGTATTAGAGCCTCCACCTAAGTTTAAGTCATAGAATGAGTGGATATGATATCATGGTAGTGTTTTTATGGGGTTCATATATGTGGGGGATCGTAGTGTAAGGGTGCAAATCCAACATAGAGTCTAGGCTTTGGAAGCATGGTGGGATGTTATTATCTTAATGCTAGGTTTTACTAATGCCTCAAGGTTTTGGTGTAATATTTTGTTACAATCCACTAATTCTTAGGTTGATAAAAATTCCCTAAAGTCAACCACCTTAAATTTTAACTGTTTTCCTAATTTTGGGGAGTTCATGGCCTATTCACCAATGTACACTTTGGTTGAGAAGAACTTGCCAAATTATTGTTAAGAACTTCCTCAATATGCATTGAGTGTTTCATTTACACATTATGTGAAGGAACAATAGGTTCTTGATGATTGAAAAATGTATGCTCCATGTTTGAAGAATCATGTTATGAAACCTCTTGATGCTTGGTTTGTTTAATTAAGATGTTATAATCCATCATAGATGTGTTTTCAACTAAAGTATCTTATGTTGGTTCAAATACATTCCTTGTTCCTTGGAAGCATCATTGTGTATAGAAGTGGAAACTAAAGAGTCCATAAAATCCATGATAAATTATTTTACATATCATTGACTTATCTTATTAATCTTGGTGATAATATAATGACCATTATGCATGGAATCTATGAGCACTTCCTTTCCTTTTCTAGAAGATGCAATGTTTTATTTTGAAATATGTGTGAGGGATTGTTCTCATTATTGTTCTTATACCCTAACAAAGGTATGAAATTATTCCATAAGAAATTTTAATGGTGATCTAGAACTAGATTAAATCAACCTTAGGAATGCTTCAGCTTTGTCCTTTAGGGCTTGATGTTACAAATAGTCTTCTTTAGATCTTATAGTTGTGGTAATGTCCTTAAATACCATAAGATTGTATTGTCCATAATAAAAGTCTTCTTCCTCATAGATAGGGCCAAAAGAGACCCCATTACAAGTTTACCTTTGTATCATTTCTAGAATATTTTTTTATATGCTTGATAAGATTTGGAAAATGGTTTTCAAACATTAAGGTGTGTTTTTGTTTTGTCCAAACAAGTGATAAGGTAAAAAGAGACTATAATAAATAATTTTGTGTAGTACCACAAAATTAAAATGAATGGTCACAAATTTACTCATCTTTTTTAGTTTAATTCATCAAATTAGAAAAGGGTATGATAGCTTCAAAACCTAAAGTGTAAACTAGTACACCAAACATAGGCCCAAGATAGGTCAATATCGTAAAAGCTAGGGACAAATTTGATGAGTTGTGACTAGAAAATTAGAAGAGAGAATTTTTTATAGGAAATTAATCATGAAAACTAAGAAAATTAAGATGTGAAAACACATAAGAATTCTTAATTATAAAACTAAAACCAAATAGGCAGCACAACATCATCACATGGTAATATAAAGTAAAATTGGATCTAGAACTTAAAACATGAGTGATATGCAAGATAACCTATGTTTATAATGATCAAATTATGATGATTATATATAATGACCTTTAACCCAAGTGGGAAATTGTACCCAAGTTAACTCAAACTGAGTGCAAATGACAAACCAATTAACACTTTGGCCTATAATTGAGAAAGGTGAGATTTTGAATTTGAATTAAAAAATGAAGGAATTAAAGATTTTTTCAAAATGGTTTAGACTCAATGGTAGCATAAAATTTTTTATTTAGACAAAGATAACCACAATGTGTCAAATGAGGATTTGAACAAGACAAAAGATGATTTTTATTTTACCAATGCAACACCTTGTTCACACAAAATTGTGGATAACAAATGTGTTTGTTGATGTGTTATTATTCATAAAAAAGTTTTAGAATCTAATAAGACCAAGAAAGTAAAGTAAAATTGACAAAATATAACTAAGTATAATTTCCAAAGCACTAAATTGACATGGTTGATTCATATTACTAAATTCCATCTATATACATGCTCTTGGGAGGATTTTAAATGCTAATCCAAAATAAAAATTGCATGAAGTAGTAGGTTTTTTACACCCCCATTCTCCCAATATATTATATGGAGACATGGAATTTTAGGATATTATGCCTACATCAACAATATGTTTGTGGCAAGTGGGGTTATTCTAAAACTTAAATTTTTGACCATTTAGATGGTCATAAGTATGGTTAATAATAGAGATGCCTCACATCAATTGAGTTCATACTAGATAACTTACTATGAAAGGGCATATTCCTTCACATATCTATTCCATTCATGTACTACTTAGTGGAATCCCCTAGTTATCTAGACTTGAGATGAATCTTGATTATTATTAGAGAGGTTAGCTACTCAACCCCCTATAAATTATAGTATACGTGTCCTAATTTATATACCCTACCATGGATTGGGGTTTAAATAATGCTAGGATATGAATTCTTGGGTCAAAGCTTCCCTAAAAAACTTATGAGGAGGCTATGAACATCCTCTCACAAGCCAACTTGCTTAAAATAAATGATCAAGTGAAAGACTATAAAGGTTGTGTTTAGATCACCAAAACCGTATGGATTTTAGGGAGAGCCTTAACAACAATATTTTCACACCTTGGATAAGGAAAAATTTGTGAGGAAAAAGTGCTTTTGGTCACTTTAGTTCCATAAAGGGGATAGGAGGAGAGCATACATGCTTCTTTCATCTTTCAAAAAATAAATAAGTAAAAAAATGAGCTAGCATAAAACAAAAACACTCTTCAAGAACTTACAATTTTAAGTGATTGTTTATTTTATGCAATAAATTGAGTTGTTTGTGAAGTTTTAGGCCCCTTGGCCTTAGTTTTAAACTTGTAAAAATTTCAAAAAATAAACTAAGTATAAAAAATCTAGATTCATTTTAAACACTAAATGGGGACTTCAAGACATAAGCACTTTCTCTATTTTTATTACACAGAGACCAACATCAGTCAATAGTGATCGATGTTGGTTACAATGAAATTGATGGTGGTTATAACAAAATTGATGTTGATCAAAACATAATAGATGTTACTTACCTATGAACCCTTAGGCAAAAAAAATTTGTCAAAAAATATTTTTGAGACCAAGTCAGTATAATATCTCCAAAAAAAACATTTGGATCCTACAATAAAATGTTTAGATAGAGAGTATGTAAGATTTAAAATCACAAATATCAACCTATAAATTTTAAGGAAATTTAAAAATAAATTTTTTCTACCATGTTCTATCCTTCATAGGAATCGATGCTAGTTAGATAGGACTGATGCCAGTTAGGGTAAATCTATGCTAGTCACTATGTAAACTATATATCAACAAAGAATAAAAAACATGAGAAAAATAATGCTAAAATTTGATTTTGAGAGATTTTAATCACTTTTTAGAAAATCTAAGAATTAAAAAGTATTCTCCTTGCTTGTATGGGATGTGTGGTCCTATTGGGCATACCAAGATGGAATATAAAGTGAGTTAGATCAAGCATTAGTCAAGAAAACTCAATAAATAAATAAAGAACATAACTAACTAAGCCAAATCCTTCAATGGGGTTTTATAAATGACAATTAAGAACTATTGAAGGAAAGCATATACATCAAACCTTCCCATGATCATCCCACCATCCAAAGGTGGCTCAAAACATGATTTTACCCTTGATTTGGTGCTCAAGTCTTTGTCAATTATGACTGGTAATGCTCTTCCATCATTTCAAGTGTAACAATGAAGTTAGACTTATGAAATTACTAAATGTTATGCCTCTAGTGAATCTATCATATTGTAAATTAAGCATTATAACACTACACAAAGAAAGGTTGTGGAGAGAATTCTACATAATAATTTTACATAAGTGAAGCTTAAAAATGGTGGTCTTGGACCTATTATTTATATATTTTTGGATTTGATCAAAATTAACCATGATCATGCATCATTAGATCAAGATGTGTGGTGATGAATTAATTTAATTTTGGAGATTGATCCATAAATACCCTCATAAATATTTAGAAGGAAGGGGCATTAAAAAGGTATGATATGCCTTAAACCTAATATTTGTTGCATTTATGGCTTATATATGCCACCCCACAAATGATATCACTTGATGATGAGGATATTTTAAATCAATTTCTAATTAAGAAATATTTAATAACTTACATGGATTTTCCACTTAAGATCCTAATTTGGATTAGTTTGCCTAAGTGAGTTTAATCAAATTTTATGCAATTATTTTAAAATTGGTTGCACATTAATCAAACTAGTGAAAATGTCAATTTATTGAGTCATAATTTGACTGGAGCATAATTATAAGAAAATTTTAGTTTTGTATGGATCAATATCCCATTTAGGACATTGTTGACATGAAATAACACATGCACATATCATAATATGCTTCTGAATTAGAAGAATTTAGTGGTTCAAAGCATCAAATTACATATTTCTCATTTTATCTCAAAATGATTTAAGAAAAAATAATAATCACATAAAATACATTGCATCATTTAGGGTTACATTAGCCTAAATCAACACTTGTATATGACAAACTCAAACAATTTAGCACATTTAAGAAAATTTGGCCCAAATTGTGTGTTTGAGTGCATTTTAAGTAAGATTGATAATTTAAACATAATGGTATTATGAATTAGATGTCTATAGTTAGATATTAATTTATAAAAGGAAATAAATGAGATTCTTAGTAGGTGTGGTTTATTTAGGTGGTTTTTAGGTAGATTTTTATCTATTTTGAATTCACAAAAAATTCTTAGTCATTTATCAGAATAATGTTATTTATTCAGACTGTGTTGATGAGATGATGTTTTAAATTTCAATCATTTTAATGAAATTTATGATATGGATTTAATATATGGTTGAGAACATTTTCATTTCAAGAAATTAATCAAGGTTTTTATTTATTTCATATTTTAGAAAATTCCAAGGTGGACACCTCCTAACTCTAATAGTTCTTGTGGTAATGTATGGAGGAATGATCAAACTTATAATAGAGAATATTAATATTTTTATAGTTTTGCTTCTAGATTCCAATATTATATAGGTATAAGGATTGGTAGGAATTTCTCTTGACCCTTTAATAGAGGGACTCAGATGTCCATTCACTTTAATGCCTAAAATCCTACTTTTTGAGATGTTCTTGATGCCATGCCATTTAACCCTATAAACACTCAAGGAAATCAAGGATTGACAAGATCATATTAGAGAACTAATCATCATAGAAACATGAATTGAAGTGGTTCAACTTATCATATGCAAATATCTTTATAATCTAAGCATAATTTAGTTTCTCATAACTCTCCACAACATCATAAGCCATTGCCTAAAAATGAATTACAAGCTAGTAAATTGCATTCTTGTGCCTTGGTGCCTCTTAACCATAAAATTCCATTAGTTATACCTATTAACCTAGTTGAAACTTGTTCAAAATTTAATCTTGTATATCTCCATCGTCATTTTATAAAATAAGAAAGGTTGGTGCCCCTTAACCATAAAAGATTGGAGATAAGTCCCTTAAATTTTGCAAGCATCACCAAGATGGTAAATAAGGTTAAGATGGAGGTGGATGATGAAGATAATGAATATGTTATCAAAATAATTAAGTTTACTATTACCATCATGAGTTATATAGAGCATTTGACTAATAAGCGATATTTGTTGATAGAAATGCTTTTAGATTTTGATAAGGAATAGGATATTGAGTGATGTTTAATTATATTACTTTGACACATTTCAATATATTTATATGTTTTAATACTATTTAAAACTTTATTTTGATAGTGGTTTGACAGTGTTTGAAAACATTTTAGAAAATACATATTTTTTGATGTTGAATATATAAAAACTTATCAATAATGCATATGGATAAATGTTAGATGTAGTAATTTTTATTTAAATGGCTTATGTTGTTTTAAATGTTTATGCATAATAGGTTTATTTAGGTGTTGTGATGTCTAAGGCCCCCCACATGATTAGAGACTATCCCCTTTGGTCTATTAATATTTATTTTGAGCTTAATACTTATTTTAAAGTCTTAAAACTAAAATTAAGTTATATTTAAAATATAATTGACTTAATTAAAGTCAATTAGGACTTAACTAATAACTAACAAAAGTTAGGTATAACTTATCCTTAAACTATCTATTGGGAAAGGGATTATAAATGAAAGTCAAAGTGATTATTAATAAGAGGAACATGACACATGTAATTTTGAAGTCTCTAATTTGCTTCAAAGTTCATCATAATACTCTTTTATGTGCAACATCTCCATGATAAAACAAATTTTGTAAATAGATCAAGGACACATACTCTGATGGTTAAATAATATGCTTAATTATCACAAGTATATCTATTTAATAAACCATTACACTAAAATCTTGAGTTATTATTAGTGAATTATTCCCATTAAGATCATAACATCCCACCACGCTTTTGAAGCTTAGAATCTAAGCTACATTTGGACCCATACACCAAGATCTCATACATATACAAGCCCCAAACAAACATTGACATGCCAACGTAGCCACTTGCTCTATGACTTGAACTTGGGTAGAGGATATAATACTAAATCTAACAAATCATTACACTAGAACTTCAAGACATTAGTAATATTTTCCCATCAATATCATAACAATCTAGGTTTCATTGTTTAGTTTATAAACCAATTATCTAAAATCTGTTAGGTTGAATATCTTATGATGATTGTAGATTTGTAGTCATATGAGTAGAATCTAAACTATTTGGCCCAAATATTGATAAATAATTTCTTATATGTGACATTTTTTTTATCCATTCAAATTGTATTTGTTACATCAAAGATATATGTATTGAAAATATTGTTTCTCAATAAAATTTGCTTCATCTTTTATAAGGTGACTCTTTTTTGAAGACACATCTTTTATATTAAGTTTATTTTTTTTTTTTTTTTTTTTTGTTGATTTAGTAATTAGTTTAATTTATATTAATTAGCTTATATTATTAGTTTTAATCTTTGATTAATATAAATTATTATGTTTCTTAAATTTATTGATCTTTTCTTAAATAAT
This sequence comes from Torreya grandis, assembly GCA_037957365.1. Classification (NCBI taxonomy): domain Eukaryota; kingdom Viridiplantae; phylum Streptophyta; class Pinopsida; order Cupressales; family Taxaceae; genus Torreya; species Torreya grandis. The sequence continues at coordinate 967,461 of JARHVA010005421.1, forward strand.
TAGATTTATCTAATAAATGTATTTATTTTAGTTTAGATCTTGATTTTTATTTTTTTGAGTTATTCATTTATTTCTCTTTTCTATTTAATCTTAGTTTAATTATTATAGAGTTAGTTGTTATAATTTTTGTTTTGCATTAGATTAATTTGAGTTTTATTATATTTTTGAATCTTTTAGTTTAGTTTATTCCTAGATTTGTTTTAGTTTTAGATCTAGATTTAAGTTAGTTTTTAGTTTATAATTTAATTGTTAGTTTTTTTGGATTTAGTTCTTATGTGATTATGTTAATTGTTATTTTGATTTCTTTCTTCAACCTTCATTTTAATATCTTATTTTTATCTTTTGTGTCTTTATGTTTCTTTTCTTTTGATCTTTTTTGAGTGAAACATGAATATTTCAAGGAAGTTGAGTGAAACATAAATATTTATAATGAACAAGAATATTTCCTTCAAGATATTATCATTATCATAGATATTCTCTATCAGATAGAATAGATTATATATTCATGTATGTTTCCTTCATACTTAAAGAGAATAATTGATGTATTAAATTATAATGAATTATGGATCAGTATTTGATGTACTTATTATTTTATAGAATATTTAAAACCCCTTGTGCATCTTTTATATCCTTTGTGACATATTAGACTTTAATTTTAGACTAGTATAATTTTCCCTTAACCTTCATGATAGGTAAAAGGGATGATTCATTGATGTGACAATTTTTATCATCAACAAATTTGGTGACTCTGCTAGGATTCTTTTTAGAAATCTTATTTTCTTTGTCTATTTTATTTTATATTGCCTATGACAATTAGAGTTCCACACCCTGTAATTCAACCTTTAATTGATATTACTAAATATTAGGTTGATGTTGCTTCTAGTCTAACTCATTTTTCTTGGTGTAATAAACCTTATGACTTATTCATATTATTGAACTAGTTAATGAAGAGTTAGAAGAATTAAAAAAAAGTGACATTCACATAAGTATTACGTGTGAAACACAAATTCATATTAAATAAAATAATCATAATTTATACTAAAGAAATTTTGCATGATAATACTCAACCTATAATTCATTTTCTTTGAAATTCTATTCATCTTGAAGATTTTATTTCTCCTACTGATCAACTTGATTAAGTGGTTAAAATAGTCAAAACTATAGATGGAAAAATGAACAAGCACAACAAAGAGAGTTTAGGATTTGATTCTAGGACTTCAAAATAATAGATATCGAGTTGAAGTAACTGATGAATAAAATGATTTAGATGAATACGTTACTCAAGCCCTAGTTAATCCTAGGACTCAAAAAAATCCAATCAATATTAGTTCTTATCTAATTAAGTTACCTTCATTAAAGAGACTCAATGTTTCTAAATTTTACATAAATTCTAGTGAGTCAATGGAAGATCACTTAGATGCTTTCAAATTAGTTTTCACTACACTTGGTATTGTTGATGAAAAAAGTTTCTCATAGATTTATCTCATAGACTTTAGAAGGTAAAGCCTATCAAGCATTTATTAGTCTTCCAACAAGTGTTATCAACACTTAGAAGTATATTGAAGACTGGTTAGAGTTGCGTATTACTAAAAAAAATATGTATTTTGATTTATTAAATGAACTAGTTCATATTTCAATAGATTTTGGTGAAATCATTTATGGGTTCATAAGCAAATTTACTAGATTGTGCCAGAAAATTTTACTTGATGTTAGACCATATAAAAATTTGTCAAGCTTATATTTTTGTAATGATTTACCTTTAAAATATAATATGGATATAGAGGATAAATATATTATGTATTAAGATTAAGCTATAAAATTATGTATAGATTATGAAAATAAATTAAAACATGGTTTTAATTATAGAATTGTAAAACGTGTAAATTTAGATAGTGTAAAAAAGTTAAAATCCATTCATAATATTAGTAACAAACTTGGCATTGTCAAGTGGAAATTAAATGATAATCTATCATCATCAATTAAGTCATAATTTTTTTAGATAAATAAACTTGAATAAAAGGTTTTATATTGTAATGTTTGTGAGCTGGACCATGATCTAAACACTTATATAGTTGTTCAAAAATTCAAAAAATACATTCAAATAAATGAAATTATCTCAATTAATTTATATGATAATATAAACATGGGTAGGATTAGTGAATATTTGGATGACATCACAAACATAAATACTTATGTCATTAATACTACAAAAAATGGTTATTCTCAAAATTAAGATAAAGGTAAAAATATACAAAATAATGCATTATATAATGTTGCAATTAATTCTAAACATAATGGTCCTTTATCAAAAAAATTTAAAAACTCTTAAAATAATTCTTATAATTCTAATAATTATATGCATATTTTCCATTCAAATATAGTATATTATAATATCATTAATGATTTGTCTTCCATAATTTCATGATTTTCATTATTACATGTTGCTAGTTTGCTAGGATAGCTTGACAAAATCAATGAGGCAATTAAAAATTCAAATGTTAAAGATGTTATAGGATTTCATGAGGAAAAAGAAAATAATGAACAAAATTAGTCAAGAATTTTTGCTCAGATATATGACCTTCCTGTAGATTACATATCACCTTTTTATATATTTGTTAAAATTACTAATAAAATCATACACAACTACATTTTAGATACATTGCATTAAAGAATATTATGCCCAAATTTATTACTAGTCAATTAGGTATCTCTTATGAGACATATAATAAAAAACTCACAATTTTTGATTCACATAAAAAAAGTTGTAGTAAGCTTAAAGATATTGTGATAAAAGTTACACACGATGAAATAATCAATTGTATGACTAATTTTCAAATTCTAGATATTCTTAACAATTATGAAATGCTTTTGGGTAGAGAATAGTCTAAAGAAACTAGGGAATTTATTGGAAAATACACTAATTGGATTCCACTTGGGAATGAAATTAATTTTCTTTGGAAAGAGGATTGGTCTAGTAATCATATTGACTCTATTTTACTAGCAATTGCTTATCTTAAAATAGAAACTGGTATATATGAATTAGTAACCCTTGATGAACCTGAACAACAATAGCAAGATGTTTTTTTCAAAAGTGACTTATGGACTTTATATTTTAAATGTGCTTGTTCACAAGCTAGAAATGGTGCAATAATTTATCTCATTTTTCCTTTTGGTAAGATTTTTTGTTATTCCTATAAATTCTATTTCGATACTACAAATAATATAGAAACATTTGAAGACTTATCTCTAGGTTTAGAAAAGGTTATAGAATTGAATGTTAAATAATTAGGGGTATTTGGGGATTCTAAATTAGTTATTAGATAAGTAAGGAAATTTTATAAAACAAACCAAAATCATCTTCATCGATATACTCAAAACATTTCTTCCTTACTTGAAAATTTTGAATATTTTAATATCACCATAATTTTTAGAGAATTTAATATACGGGCTGATAAACTTGATATTTTTGCTTCTAACCCTACCATGAGTGATATAGAACCTATTGTTGAATTTTCATTTTTAAAGATTTTTAGACCTAAAATTTTGGATTTAAATGAAAGTTGGCCTATATTTCACTGTGATGAACATATTGGTACCTTTATTAAAGTCAATTATTTTGATAATGATGATTATGTTCTCAATTGTGGAAACTATTTGTAAATAAATACTAATAATTTAGAAGATAGTTTGGTGAGTTTAGAATATATGTTTACTCCATATGACTAGCCTAAAATCTCATGTACAGAAGAACCTTTTAGGATAATTATTGGAGAGACCATCCCAATAAATCTTGGAAATGAAGAAGAACCAAAGGTTATTTATTTGGAAATACAATGTACTCCTGATGAAAAGGTTAAATTTATTTAAAATTTTAAAGAATTTATTGATATTTTTTCTTGTTCCTAAAAATATTTAAAATGGTATGATACTAATTGTATAAAACATGACATTCCTTTTGATCTTGGTTTAAACCCACTAGGCAAAAAATATGAAGGATAATCCCTTTACTGGAAGACACCATCAATTAAAAGCTTGATAAAATACTTGATGTTGGTGTCATTTTTTCTATAACATATTATGAATAGGTAGTTAATCTAGTACCATTGTGTAAAACGAATGGATATATCATATTTTGTGTAGATTTTAGAGATCTAAATAAAGCTAGTGTAAAGAATGATTTCCCTCTTCCCAGTATAGATCAAATTATGCAATTAGTTGAAAGATCTCAAATGATGTCTTTACTTGATGGATTTTCTAGTTACAACCAAAAACTTGTCAATCCAAATGATAGGAAAAATACAACCATCACAACTTGGAGAGGAACTTTCACTTTTAATAGAATGTCTTTTGGTCTCATGAATGCAAATGAAACCTTTCAAAAAGCTACGTATGTAGCATTTGATGATTTAATTGACATTATCATGCAAGTATAATTAGATGACCTTACAATACATTCTAAAAATATAATAAACATCTAGATCATTTGAGTGAAGTATTTGAAATATGTATAAAATATGGTATTTCTCTTAATCATAATAAATATATTTTTTGTGTTACTAAAATAAAGTTATTAGGACATTATTTGTAAAGATGGTATTTCAATTGATCACAAACAAGTTAAATCAATTAGAGAACTATATCTACCTAAATATTAGTATGGTCGTAGGTCCATTTTTGGAAAAATAATTTCATGAATTAGTTTATATCATATTTTGCTGATAATAAATCCTTTTTAGAGTTTTTTGAAGAAAATCCAGTCATATGTGTGGGATGCAAAAACTGATTCTAATTTTAACACTGTGAAAAATGCTATTTCAAATGAACTAGTGCTTTCTAAACCTGATTTATCTATCTTGTATTATTGATGTTAATCCAATAGATAAATCTATAGGTATTTTATTAACACAATAAAATAAAAAATAAAGATGAAAAACCCATCGAGTATATGAGTCAAGTTTTGAAATATACATAAACTACATACCATCTTATTGATAAATTTGTTTTGTCTTTATTTTCTTCATTAATTAAATTTTGTCATCTCTTAATGGGAAATAAATTTATCATAATATCTAATGTAGTTTTTTTATCTTATGTCTTAAAACAACTTACTATTAAAGGAAGGTTGACAAAGTAGAATTTAAGTATCCAAGAGTTTGACATTGAATTTGAAAATTTTAAAACTATTAAAGGAAATAAAATAGAAAAACATTTGGCTAAAAATGTTTCTTCTAGTATTAATGTTTTGATTATATCTATTGATGATTCATTAAATGCAAAACATCATTTTTAGTTTATGAAGGTTGTTGATTTTTCAAAAACATTGAAGTTTAGACTTGAAATGAAATATTGAGACCATTTAATAGTTGAAGATGATTAGTACCATGATCTTGTATATTATTTAAGAATTAGGCTTGCCTTTAAAATTTGGATAAAAGATAAAAAATGTCATTAAGAGTGTAATCTTTAAAATTTTGCCTACTTGAAAACTTTTTGATTTATAGAAACTGTGATGGAGTTTTGTTAAGATGTCTTACTCATGATCAAATCCAAAAAGTACTTAGGGGATGTCATGAATGTAGTTGTGATGTTTATTATGATGGAAAAACTATAAATTCTAATATTTTACATGTAGGTTATTATTTTCCTATGTGGTTTCAAGATGATTATAAGTTGGTATGTTCTTGCATGCCTTATCAATTATTTATTGGTAGGGACAGCATACCGGGAATGCCTTTAAATCCTATAATTCTTAAAAATTGATTTACTAAATTGGGAATTAATTTTATATTATAGGTTCATCCTCCTTCTTTTGATATCCAAAAATATATACTAACTATGACTGATTATTTTACAAAATGGTCTGAAGAAAAAGATTTAAAAAGTTTGGTTACATTTGAGGTTACTTCATTCCTTGAAAATTAGAATTTGGTGTGCCTTATGAGATTGTTTTAGATAATGGTCCTCAATTTATTTCAAAATAATATTTAGAAATTTTATGAAAATATTCTATTATTTTTAGTCATTCTTCTAAGTATTACCCTCAAGGGAATAGATAGGTTGAATCTAGGAATAAAAATCTGATTTCTATTACGAAGAAATTTTTTATGAAAATAAAATAAATTGGCATCTTAAGATATTTGAGGCATTATGGGTTGATTTTAACATAGTTAAAGTAGATACATGATATTGTCCTTTTATGCTAACCTATGGTTTTGAAGCTACATTACCTATAGAGCTAAAAATCTCATCTACTCATATTACTTTGCAATATTTATCAGAAGATAGAAATTTAATTGAGATTACTGATTTATAAAAGTTGGAAGAAACTATAATAAAATTGAAAAAAAAATTTGATAAAAAATATTACAGGAAAACATTTAAGGTTGGTGATTAGGTGATTTATTGGGATAAATCCCATGAAGATCTAGGTAAGAATTCTAAGTTTGATTCACTTTGGTTGGGACCATATATGATTGCTTCTATACTTAGGAAAAATGCTTTTCACTTACAATATATGGAAGGAAATTTGTTGTGTTATTCAATCAATGGGCATCATTTGAAATTTTTTCATCCATATCTCTTTTCTTTGTTTGTTTACTTTGGTTTTGTTTATTTTCTTTTTGCTTGTGTTTTTATTTTTTATTGTTAATTTATTTTGGTTAGATTAATTCTGGTTACATTAGCAAGTTATTCATCAGAAAGAAGGAAAAGTACACAGAGACTATTGTATTTTTATAAGTATACAATCATGGTAAGATGGTTTACATGACATAATTTAGATTTTGGTTTATAAATTAACTTAAAATGGTTATTGATGTGTTTCAAACAATACTTATTTTCATAATTTGTGTTTAAGGCATTTGTATTTGATTATTTATGTATCTTGAAACTCCCTATCTAATTTATCCTTTTATTTGCGCCACGTTAACCAAATACTTCATCCATTTAAAAAGAGTTTTATTATCAAAGGGGTATGCATCTAGCCTAAATCACACTCTCAAGTGTTTTGTTATGAAATAGGCAAATTTTCATTTTGATACCTCATTTAATCTTTGAAATAAACTATCAAGGTCACTAGTATTGAGCATATTTTTGACACCCCTCTTTTTATTTTTTAAACACCAATTGTTTAAACTGATTTAGTCATATTGATGACAATTATCATAACATCTAAACCTATTAAATAGGGGTCTTAGTTCATTAAATCATTTTAATATGAATTATTATGACAAATTAATGTTACTCTTTTTTCATTTATTGAAATTGTTACTCTACATTATCAGTGGTTTCAAAAGTATTCAATGGATTTATTGAAAAATAATCATGTATAAAAATTGACAGGGAAATAATTATTTGATCATGTGGATCATTAGAATAAAATTCTAGTTGTCAAAGTTTGAGCATTTATGGTTTGATGCATAAATTCATTGATAAAATGATAACTCAGATCATGAAGGATACATATGAATTGTTTAAATTGATATCATTTTGATCATATTTGAAGTTAATATATATATATGATCAAGCATATAACTTTGAAATGTTTTAAATCTAAACTATTTATAAACCTAATGCTTTTATATACTAAGACTTAAGGGTTGATTATAAAATATTAACACTAAGACCTATGAACATTTTATGTCAAGGTCATTGAATTTTAAATGGTAAACTACACATGGATTTAGTCGTAAAGGCTAAGGGGAAAATTTTGATTAATAAAAACAAGTACCTATGGTTTGATTACTAGAGGACCTATGTGAAATGGTAATAGAAACCTAGGGTGGAAGAAATGAAACTCAATAATGACCTAGGTGTTTAGTGTTGATTTCAGGGTTCAAAGTTGTGGTTTGATATCATTTAGATTGTAAGTAATGTGTATTTAGTGTTTTGGAGATATGGTAGATAAATTGGTATTTTTTGAGCCCATAGAATTTATGGCATTAAATCCTAAGGTATGTGCATTATTAAAAGGATTTTAGTGATTAGTTTAATAGAAGCTCTAGTCATGTTTAAATTTTGTCAGGGTCACCAAAGAAGTTAGATAAATGTAGTGACAAACTATTGATAGTTTGGTAACCAATGTGATTAAAACACATAGCAAGGTTAGTTATTGTGGATCTAAGACTACATAAAAAGTAATTTCACTTTGGTAACCATTATTTTGGAAAATATTTCCATGAAATTGAGAATATGAAAGTAAGGAAAAATTAAGAAATTTGGAGATTTATAGATGAGGTATGGATTTTGATTTTGGTATCTGATGAATAGAGTTAAGTACAAAATCTTTGTTGATATGAGTGAAATCTTGAATCATTTTGAGTTAATTAAGATGAATGGTTAAATATAGATGATAATGGAAATATTTATAGTTTGATTTGTATCTATTAGCTTTTGGTATGTTTTGGGTTATGTAGTATTTATTTTTATTGAAAGATTTTGGGTTTAAATTGGTTTATATGTCTTCAAATGAGATTTATAGTGAAGTTTTTTATTGGTTTAAGCATGCAGTTTTGGTTCAAGTTTCATTAGGAAATGATATAGACTTTGGCATCGTATTTTTTTATTTGACTATTTGAAAATGATACATATACATGCAATGGTTTATTTTATTTTGAGTATAAACAAGTTTTAGTTTTTAGATTATCTATGGTTTGTTAAAGTTTGGTTGATGGTTGGTGAAATAAATATTTTTAAATGCATGTTTATTCTCATTGACATTAGGGTTTTCGGCAAGTTTATGTGATAGTTTATTGGTGATTGATAAATCCTTATGACACATAGATGATGCATGTAATAATTTAATATAGTTTGTAGTGGTTTTTTAAATAAGGGTGTTATATGTCTTGTATCAATTTGAAATGATGATGGAAATTTGGTAAATAAGAGACACTCATTGATTTTTGTTTTGATCAAGTGTTGGGTTTGGTTTTTGTCTAGTTGGTTTTACATTTTTTTGCCTTAGATATGAAATAAAATGTTTGTCATTTGTTATTTATTACTTCATAGATATGGTGTATTCTATTTGGATTGATTGGAAATTTTTATATGGCAATTAATATGATAAAAGCATGTTGCACAAACAAGTTGGGTTATCAAGATATAAGTTTATTATGTTTAAGTTTAAAATGGTTTTAAAATTATGAAGTTCCTATAGGGTATTTGGGAAATACTTATGACAAGTAGATATGATTTTTTAATGTTTCATGTTAGTTTGTTTCAATTTTTTTTTTGGATTTTTAGTTTTGGGTATGATAGTTATGTTGGTTTATTTGGGAATATTTGTGGTAAATAGAAATAACAAATGGGTTTGTGTGAAACTTTTGGGTTTTAGTTATAAGTTTACTTTTTTGTGTGTAATTTTAAGTTGGTAAGTTTTTATTTTTTGTAAAATACACAAAATTTTTGATGATTGTTGAATTATCATGCTTGCAAATTTTGATATGAGATGTATTTTATGTTCAAAGTTTTAGTTTATAAACTGTGATATTTTTTGGGATGAGTAAAATTATCATTTATCCTATTATATTTTATACATAGATATGGAAAGGTTATTTTTATTCTATCAGATAGTGTTATGAATCAGATTATTTTGACAAATGAAAATATAGAAATCTGAATGTTTGTATTATAATAATTGATACTATTATTAGATATCAGTTAATAAAAAGAAACCAACGAGATTTTGAGAAGGTGTTGTTTATTCATATGGTTTTTAGAAAGATTTCTATTTATTTTAAAATTCATAAAAAAACCTTGGTCATTTATTAGAATAATGTTATTTATTTAGACTATGTTGATGTGATGATGCTTCAAATTTTAATCATTTTATTGAAATTTATTATATGGTTTTATATGGATTTAATATATGGTTGAGAGTAGTTTCATTGGAAGCAACAAATTAGGGTTTTTGTTTTGTTTCATATTTTATAAAATGTTAGAGTGGACACCTCCTAACTTTAATAACTCCCATGGTAATGTATGGAGGAATGATCAAACTTAGAATATAAAAGATTCATCTTCTCATAGTTTTTCTTCTAGAGGCTAGTATTATGGAGGTAGAAGGTCTGGTAGGAATTTCCCTAGACCCTAGATGTCCATTCATTTTGATGCCTCAGATCTAACTTTTTGGGATGTTATTGATGCCTTTCCAATTAACCCTATAAACACTCAAGGAAATTGAGGATTGAGAGGACCGTATTGAAGAACTTGTCCTCACTAATGTGTGAATCTAAGTGGTTCAACTTAATGTATGCAAAAATATCTAAAATCTAAGCATAATTTAATTTTTTGTCACTCTCTACAACATGATCAGTGATTGCCTAAAATAACTTGCATCAAGTTTCTAAACTACATTCTCATGCCTTGGTGCCTCTTAACTATAAAATTCCATCACTTGAACTTGTGAACCTATTGAAACTTGTTCAAAATTGAATCTTACATATTTTCATCATCATTTTATAGAATAATAAATGTTAGTACTATTGAATCATAAAATATAGGTGATAAGTCCCTTATCTTCTGCAACCATCATGAGGATGGTAAAGAAGGTTAAGTTGGAAGTGGATGACAAATACAATAAAGATGCTATCAAGATAATTAAGTTTTCTCCTACCACCATGAACTATACATAATATTTGTTTGACAAGGGATATCTATTGATAGAAATGCTTTCATATTTTGATAAGGAATAGAATATTGAGTGATGTTTAATTTTGATGCTTTAACACATTTTTAGATACTTTATATCTTTTATTATTATTTAAAACTTTATTTTGATAGTGGTTTGAAAAAAATTTAGATAGTTTATTTTTTTATGTATAATATATATGAAATTATGGATAATGCATATGGTTAAATATTAGATGTAGTAATTTCCATTTAAATAGCTTATATTATTTTAAGTGTTTATGAATAATAATTTTATTTAGATGTTGTGCCATATTAGGGGCTCCACCCAATTAGAGTATGTCCCCTTTGGTCTATTAATATTTATTTTGATCTTAAGACTTATTTTAAAGTTTTAAAACTAAAGTCAAGTTATAACTAAAATATAATTGACTTAATTAAAGTCAATTAGGACTTAACTAATAGTTAAATAAAGCTAGTTATAACTTATCCATAAACTATCTCTTGATAAATGGATTATAAATGAATATCCAAGTGATAATGAAGAAGAGGAGCATGGAACATGTATTTTTTAAGTCTCTGATTTAATTCAAAGTTCATCATAATACTTTTTTTTATGTAATGTCTTTGAGATAAAGTAATTTTTATAGATAGATCAAGGACACATTCTCTGACAGTTAAGTAATATGCTTAATTAGCACAAGTATATTTAGGTTTCATTATTTAATTTATAAATTGATTATCTAAAAGTTGTTAGGTTTAATATCTTATGATGATTATAGATTTGTAGTCATATAAGTAGAATCCAACCTACTTGGCTTGAATACTGATAAATAATTCATTGTATATGACATGTTTTTGATCCATTTGGATTGTATTGGTTGTTATATCAAGGACATATGTACTAAAAATAATATTTATCAATACAATTTACTTCATCTTTTCTAAAATGACTCTTTTATGAAGAATTGTTAACTCACCAAACTACACCCATAGGATACAATTATGTAGACCTTTACAAGTTTGAGGTAACATGGGATTAGTCCAAAGGCTATGGGTGACCTATGTATAGACTAAACCTTTAGTTTTGGGGCTAGCTCCCTTGGTGCATCAATTGAGCTCAAATCATGAAGCCTACTAATTTTTTGGGGTGAAAATGGTGAGAGAAACATGAAATAAAATCTAATCTAAAGGGGGGTGATGCACCATAATGTCTCATTGACTCTAATTGATTCTTAATCAACACTTTGTGAACCAAGTAAGGACTAGTGACTAAAATGAATGTTTTAAGGGGCTCCTAGGCATTAGTAATTCATATGAAGGTTATGTTGATTGATAAAAATTGAATGTGATGGATGAGAGGGCTATTTTAAGACACTATCAACTAGGTTACTCTTCAAAACATAGTCACCATCACTTGACACATCACATGACTTATACGGTATATCATCCTAATAACTAGGTGATGTTAAGGACCTACATGTTAGGATGTGGAGCTAAAAGCTTCACTGATGCAGACATGGAGGAGGTTGCAGGATGAGTTGCTGAGTGTCAGAAGTCTTTGGCATTGCTCTGGCCAACCGACGTCGGCAGGTAGGAGACAGGAAGCAACCAACATCGGTCAGAGATCAGCCGGCGTCGGTGACCCCCAGGCAGACAGGGACTGACATTGATCGCCTGTGTGGTTCGACTGCGAGCTTATTACAGGTAGTTAGCTAACGAACCAACTGTTTGCATGATTAGAGCTATTTTTAGATTGAGAGCTGCAGATCTAATTATTGTAATTAGATGTCTAATCATTGTTTGGATGAGATCTATATAATAGACTCATGGTTGTATTGGAAAAGCATTCTAGTTTGAGTTGAGCAAAGTTTGTTCCTTCTGTGTGTGAGGTGAGCAAGGGTGTTCCTCCTAGTTCCACAGTACCAAGTGTAGGTGCTGGTTTTGGAGAGTTAGCTGGATTCTTTAGGTGTGTAGGATCTTGGTCACAGTTGCATGGCCTATATAGGAGATCTACATGGTAAGTAAGATCATTGATCTGTAGGTGTATGTGTGTGCAAGGTCAAGGTTCACAGGTGAGCAAAATCAGGTTGATTTGCAGGTGTGCAAGATCATATAGACAGCAACACAATAGGGAGCAGTATCAGGTAGGATCTACTTGGAGTACAAGTGTGTACTCGAATAGAGCAAGAGAGGAAGGCAAGGGAGTTCCTTCCATAAGTATGGTCTGTTGAATTGCAGGTTGTTGCAGGTTCATGGGAGATCTACTTGAAGTACCTTGAGTACTTGTGGAGTACGTGGAGTACTTGTGGAGTGTGTGGAGCACTTGTGGTGTGCATGGAGCACGGGAGGTGAACACCAACTCTGTATTTGAGTTGGGTGTTGGGACCTGAGAGGGAGAGCTTTAGGGAGAAGAATTACTATTCACTTGAGGTGTGGCGAGCCTCTAAAGAGGTGGTGGAGAAGAAGTGGCATCTTCTTTATTGTATTCTTTTCTGTATAAAGTGTTAATACAAGTTGTGTATTGTCTCTCATATCATGTGTTATTCTGAATTCTAGTTAATTGGTGAATCTGGTTTATTTCCACATATTAAGTTGCTTGGTTTGGTAATCAATTGTGTGCTTCCAATTTATTTCCCAACACGTGGTATCAGAGCTAAGGTTGGAGGAAGCAGGTTTTGTGTTTGGTTACAGGGCACTCTCAGGGGTTTCTGATCGAGTGGGAGTATAGCAATGGCAGATGAAAGTAAGCTAAGAATGGAGGAGTTGAAAAGCATAGATGGTCACTCACGGTCCTATGGAAAGAAAGAGCAGGTAAAAGATTATTGTTGGTTGGTAGCAGATCAGCATGAAGGAACTGAAGAAGCAGATGTATCAGGTGTTGTTGCACAGGATGCTCTAGGAGGTTTCTTGGATAAAGTTGAATCTTGGATAAAATATTCTGTTTCCTCTTTCCATGCAGCCCCAGGTAGAGGAGCTGGTGAGCCTTGCCAAAGAATTGGCAAAGGGGAAGTGAAGCTGAAATTGTAGGTGGCCAACACACAGGTGTTGATGAAGGTCATGCAGGTCCCAGGTTTGGAGATATGGCTAATTTCTTTAGAAAGATTGGGTGATGAGAGATGCATAAGAACTCTCACAGTGGATGCACTTGAATTAGCTGGTGGTAAGAAAATAGGTACTCTTTATCTACTTGTTTATATTACTGATTCTTATTTTATTGCAAAGACATGGCTTCATAGGCTTGGTCACATGAGAAAGAAGGAGATGCATGTTCTTAAGTGGAAGACAGATATATTTGACAAGCTTAAGAACTGGAAAGCCTTGGTGTACTTGGAGGAGATGGTGGACAAAAACCAGTGGATTGTGCTGGATACTTCTGAGCAGGGTAGTTTAGACATGGGGATTGATTTAAAGGAGCTCGTGGGTAAAAAGTCATCACTCACAGGAAAACACAGGTATCGGTGTCAGTTAGGAGGAACTGGTGTCGAACAGACAGGTGCCGATGTCGGTCATGTGCAGACCGAAGCTGGTGATGTCGGGCAGGGTAAGACTGACGTCGGTCAGGAGGGCCAACGTTGGCAGTAGGTAAGACCGATGTCGGTCAGAGGACCGATGTCGGCAGTAGGGACACTGCAGGGTCAGTAGTCAGGGACAGACGCATGGAACCAATGTCGATCGGATGCAAACTGTGGAGTGACCGAGGTTGGTCACTGTAACGGATTTTGGGTGGACAGCACGCTGTCATGGAGTCTCAAACACCCATACGGAGGACTGAAGACATAAGTAGGCCCTCAAATTTGTTGTTCCTCTTCTTTATACTCGTTGTTGATTGTAGAGCAAGAAGGATCCAGGAAACAGGTGTGAGCTTGGCATGGATGAGGATGTGATTCCTTGAAGGAGAACCAAACAGGTGTTTTTGGGTAGGGTTGCTAGCAGGTATGAAAGCACAGAGACAAATGGATTCCTTAGTAGAAGAATAGAGAGAATGGATACGTGAGATGGAAGACCAGGTATATGGTCTTGAGGAGCTGCAAGACAATGGTACAGGTTTTGACAGGTGGAGGATGAAGCATGGCTTTAGTCAATGTCAGGTAACTACTATGGTTTGCCTTACCAGGGGGATGATGAGTCATGACATCATTTTATTGTTGTATGTGGATATTATGCTAGCTAGTAGGGGTGTACATACAGGGTTTTGCTGAGCTAAGGGTAAGATTAGTTCAGTGGCATGTCAGGAGGAGTTTGGAGCAGCGAAATTCTTTGACATGGGAGACATGGAGATCACAGGTTGATTTTGTCTCGAGTGGGAGCTGATGTGAATCAGGTGTTGGTGAGGTTCAGGGTGCAAAACTAGAGCACACTAAGGGCTGGACAGGTACAGTGTCTGAAATCACATGAGGTCTGGTATAGACCTGAGTATTCCCATGCAGTGGGAGCTGTCAGAGAGTTAGGAGCCAATTCAGGGAAGTGGGTTCTCAGGTATTTGAGAGGGACCAGTAGCAGGGATTCATGTTATGCAGGGTCAGGACTTCACTACATGTATTTGTAGGTTCGGATGTGGCAGGGTACTCGGATGATAGGAGGTACATCATAGGTTGTGTGGTGGGTTGTCTTCAGGATTGAACTTGAAGAGGGATACAAACTAGGAAACAGATTAGATGGGGTACAGGTATAGGTACAGTGCAGCTGTTTATCTCCTAGTGGGAGATTGTTAGGATGTGGAGCTAAAAGCTTCACTGATGCAAACATGGAGGAGGTTGCAGGATGAGTTGCTGAGTGTTAGAAGTCTTTGGCGTTGGTCTATCCAACTTATGTCAGTAGGTAGGAGACAGGAAGGCAACTAACGTCGGTCAGAGATCGGCCGGTGTCGGCAACCCCCAAGCAAATAGGGACCGACGTCGGTCACCTGTGTGGTTTGACTGCGAGCTTATTACGGGTAGTTAGCTAACAAACCAAGTGTTTGCATGATTAGAGCTATTTTTAGACTGAGAGCTGCAGATCTAATTATTGTAATTAGATGTCTAATCATTGTTTGGATGAGATCTATATAATAGAATCATGGTTGTATTGGAAAAGCATTCTAGTTTGAGTTGAGAAAAGTTTGTTTCTTCTGTGTGTGAGGTGAGCAAGGGTGTTCCTCCTAGTTCCATAGTACCAGGTGTAGGTGCTGGTTTTGGAGAGTCAGCTGGATTCTTCAGGTGTGTAGGATCTTGGTCACAGTTGCATGGCCTATATAGGAGATCTACATGGTAAGTAAGATCGTTGATCTACAGGTGTATGTGTGTGCAAGGTCAAGGTTCACAGGTGAGCAGAACTGGGTTGATTTGCAGGTGTGCAGGATCATATAGACAACAACACAATAGGGAGCGGTATCAGGCAAGATCTACTTGGAGTACAGGTGTGTACTCGAATAGAGCAAGAGAGGAAGGCAAGGGAGTTCCTTCCATAAGTATGGTCTGTTGAATTGCAAGTTGTTGCAGGTTCATGGGAGATCTACTTGAAGTACCTTGAGTACTTGTGGAGTACGTGGAGTACTTGTGGAGTGCGTGGAGCACTTGTGGTGTGCATGGAGCACGGGAGGTGAACACCAACTCTGTATTTGAGTTGGGTGTTGGGACCTGAGAGGGAGAGCTTTGGGGAGAAGAATTACTGTTCACTTGAGGTGTGGCGAGCCTCTGAAGAGGTGGTGGAGAAGAAGTGGCATCTTCTTTATTGTATTCTTTTCTGTATAAAGTATTAATACAAGTTGTGTATTGTCTCTCATATCATGTGTTATTCTGAATTCTAGTTACTTGGTGAATCTGGTTTATTTCCGCATATTAAGTTGCTTGGTTTGGTAATCAATTGTGTGCTTTCGGTTTATTTCCCAACACTACAAAGGAGAATGAAACTTCACCACTTTTTCAAATCAATAAGCACATAACACATTAATACAACAAGGAAATATAAAAATAGTCCTTATTTATTGATTGAAAAGGTTTCAAGATACAATTTGGGTAGATTTTCATCATACCCAGTCTAGGGATAGATATAATGGCCTTAGAGTCTCAATTTATAAAACATGAGTATAAAAAGAGAGGTAAAATTGGTATGTATAAGACATGAAGAGGTCATGAATGATCATCACCCACTCCATCATTAGTTACAAGCATAGACATTAGCTTTATGTTCCCTCTATGCATTGCCTTCATGGTTGGTGGTCTTCAATGAGCATTTTTGGGTGTTGAAGTGAAGTGGGGGTGTTACATCCTAATTTCCTAATTAAGTAAACTATTTGATTTTCCATGTATATTTATGGTTGAAAATTTTGATTTGGTTATTTTTAACTAAGCTTTGAGATATGTGTTGTTATAGGATAGTTTCATATTGCTTAGGTTACATGATTTCATTAGTATGAGTTAACTGTAGTGTATATTTTTACATTACAAATATCTTGATTTGTTATTTCATTTAAATATTATTATGTATGCATATCATGATGTTATGGTCTAACTACCTTCTTGTTATGATTTTGATGCAGGATAACTCATACCTTAGAGCATGACAGAGGGAGAGCATCATTGTAGAGGGTGATGTAGATGGAGATGTTGGAAGATGACAAATAAACTAGCTAGAATCCTACACACACCATATTAGCTAGCACATTTTATATGCATAATAGAATGGTTAGTATAATGTGTTTAATGTTGCTTATATTTATAATTATTTTCTCATCGTTATGTCAAACTAGCATTGTGTGTTTACATATCTTGTCATATCTATAATCATTAATGTTTTTTTATTTTTAAAATTAGAGAAATTTTGGATTTTAGACCAATGAATTTATTATTAAGTCATTATGGCATTTGTAGATGCTAATTTAATTAATGTTAAAATAAATAAAATTTAAGAATTTCTAATTAAATGAAAAAAATGGAAAAAAAGAAAAGAAAATTAAAAAAAATAATAAATTAAGAGAAATAGGAAGTTTTAAATTTAAGAATAAAAGTAAGATATTCTTAAAAATAATAAAAAACAAAATAAAAATTAAAAAAAGAGAAAAATCTAAAAAGAAAAAGTTACGCCCCTTTTCATATAGAATTAAAAAAGAATATATACAGGGAAAAGAAGAAGGCAAAAAACACACAGAGGAGAAGGAGAAAGAAAAGATGTAGTGAGAAAATAAAATATATAATGAATCTAACAGAATAATTAGTGAGGAAATTCTAGGTAGGGGTTGTCTTAAATTGCATATAGTATTCATGAAAACCAAATAAATATGTATTAGCAAACTTTATATATAAATACATATGTATATTATGTATATATATATATATATATATATATATAGAATAATTAGTGAGGAAATTTTAGGTAGGGGTTGTCTTAAATTACATTATAGTATTCATGAAAACCAAATAAATATGTATTAGAAAACCTTATAAAAAAATACATATATATATATATATATATGGATAAATTCAAATATACAAATTGAATGGTTTGCATAGGAAAACTACAATGATATCAGGCTATATGTATGTTAGAATATAGCATATAGGGCGAAAATCATAATATCTTATACAAATTATTATAAAAAATAATATTAATCATCATTGGAAAATTATATAAATATATTAATGAGATCATAGTTAATGATATTATTTTAGGGTATATCATATATCATATACATACCACAATATATCGATAATATATGATACTATTTAAATAAGTGAAAATAATATCGTATATCTTATATCATATAAGCTTATCAGATCATCGTATATAATATCTGATGTTACTATTAGTAGTTTTCCATAGGATCATAGGTGGGTTTGACACAATGTATTTGTAACATGTAACATGAAGTAACTAGCTTGTATACATGAGCCTATAGCTATTTATTCTTGTCTGTTAATCAAGTCACAGAGCATGCCTACTAACCATGATTGACCACAATAAATAAATTGTTCATAGTTCATAATATGTGATAGATAAAATACATTCCTGGAATATAAGGGACTATATTAAATACTATGAATCCATTAATCCTAAAATAACATTCTTCACTACATTTTGCACTACTAGAATTGTATGAAAATTTCAAGTAACATAATGTATAACTCAATAACTATCATTCTCCATATCAAGTACAATGAACTGATCTATGTATTAATGGATTGTATGTACAACAAATATAACTATAATGATCATGGATTTTTTTTATGCATAACAATTAGCTATTTTTTTATGCATAATGATCATGTACTTATTTATACATAGTGGTTAGGTATTTATTTATACATAGCAAACTGGTGGGCATTATGATATCTTATGAATTCTAAGATGGCATTATAGTTAACCTGATATTGATAGATAAACAAACATTATGTGAATATTAGATGTAATTAGGATCTTGTAGGAATTACAGTGATAGATGTAATTACGATCCTATAAATGTTTTAATTATGACCTCATACAAATATTCAATTATGTAGTCAATCCACTACCATTAATTATGTAGTAAGAATGTTTAATGGGTCTATAATCATATGGTAAAGATTCTCTATACATGGAGATAAGTGGGGCGTAATTTTCATTAATTATATGATATAGGTAATCTATGATACTAGGTGCTCTAGTAGCGATAATTCACAAAAGCTATATGTGTATACATTTGGTTGTACGTGCTCTTTAGTAAACATGAAAATAATATACTAATCATGTTAAGTTTAAGTATGACTATGTGAATTGTCCCAATAAATATAAAATAATATGGATATAATAATTTAAAATGTTTTTAAAACTTGGCCATGTATTCATCTGTTACCCTTTTAAATTGATTTCTGAATGGAAAATATAAATTATAATATTAACAAATGGTCATAGAATATTTATCTAATTATAATATATATATATATATATACATATATATGTATATATATACATATATATGTATATATATATACATATATATGTATATATATATACATATATATGTATATATATATACATATATATGTATATATATACATACATATATATGTATATATATACATACATATATATATACATATATATATACATACATACATACATACATATATATATATACATACATACATATATATATACATACATACATACATATATATATATATATATATATATATATATATATATATATATATATACACACACACATACAGACACACACACACACACACACACACACACACACACACACACACACACACACACACACACACACACACACACACACACACACATATCAATGATCTTGTTGAACTCAACTTATAGATATAATTATATCAATTTTAGTAGATCGCTCTAAATGGGTAATGGCCTTGTAGCTTGTGAATAGTAAATAGTGGATTGACAATATAAGTCACCTGATATCTTATCTTATTGTGTAAATAATTGGAATGATTATTGCTTATTATACTGGCATATATGTAGTTATAAGCATATTGATATCAAATTATGGCTTGGGTAAATCATGAGAAATATATATAGATAAAACATAGTCTTTTCATTATTTTATGATATGATATGATTAGCATTAAAAAACAAAACATGTAGTATGGATGTAACACTATAATAAGCTATGTATTTATGAATTATTAAGGTTATGCTTAAAATAATATAGGTATACATATGCCTAATAGCTTATACTTGTATGTAGGGGTGTGTTCTTCTAATTATAGTTCCATTGGTGGTTTAAAACTATATTATATAATTTGGTATAATAGAACCTTATGTATGAATGCATACAACCCCTCGAGAGTATACAAAAGCTAGAATGGAATATTTTGTGTTTCATGTGAACTAAGACTTATTTATTATAACTAGTTATTTGAATAAAAGCTTATGCATTCATTTATTTATAGCTACATTATTATGATTGGTTGTGGTATTTAGTAGTCATGCATAAGAACACTGGACTATGATAATATGGGTTATCATAGGGTGTAGTA
Organism: Torreya grandis; assembly: GCA_037957365.1. Taxonomy (NCBI): domain Eukaryota; kingdom Viridiplantae; phylum Streptophyta; class Pinopsida; order Cupressales; family Taxaceae; genus Torreya; species Torreya grandis. Next base: position 988,064 of record JARHVA010005421.1, read on the forward strand.
TATTTAGAAATATATTTAGGAAGGGATAACACAATATAAAGGAGTATTAGATTATTTAATCCCTTATCTTATAAAGATCATCAATATATTTTGTGAACAGGGAAGTATAACAATTGTTAAAATCATATGGAGTTCTTGACTTAGAAATATAGTCGACCATTGATATAGTATTTATAAATAATTTATGTGTTTATATATGGTATATATTATGTTTTATAATTATTCATATATCTAGAACATATTTATTCATGGACTTAAGCAAGCATATGAAAATATCACATATATAGGTGCATTGTGCAATATTACTAAGCTTATAGCTAAATGGATGGTTATATTGAGTCATAATTTGTCTGAGGTACCGAAACAATAACCATATATAAGAAGTCCCTAGAAATGGAATTAAGTTATTTAAATGAAATTTTATGGGATAACTTGGTTATAGGTTATATAATTTATTTGAAAATAACATGACTAGCTATTGAATTGGTAAGAGGTATTTATTGTGAGTAGATTAAAATGTAAAAGTGTTTAGACATATATATCATATATTAGTGCATCATTATGATTGCCTATAAGTTATGTTTCTTCTTATTTCTTATAAATTGTACTTACTTGCCTATTATTTAGGATTAAGGGACATTTGATTCTTTAAATTATGAGACTGGAAGTTCATGATTGAGTAATGTGCTCATGTACAATGAACTATTATATTATGGGATTTCATAGAGTGATTTTATTTGAAAACTATAGTCTAAACATATGTTATACCTAGGTAGTACAAACTATAATTAATATGTATGGATTCATTCATATGTTTGATAGACTAAGTGTATGCATGTTGGACATTTCTTAGAATAACATGTTTAATGATAGTTAGTAGAAATTACTATATTGTGTCTGCTTATGAAAAATTAATTGTGTAGCCTAATATATATTATACTTAGGTGGTATAATATGAACTCTTTTGCTTATTATTTCTATTATGGGATAGATATTTTTGTGATATTCATTTATACATTTAATGGAATAAATGTATAATTTTTTATTATTCCTATACTTGGCATGTTATGTGATTTATATTAAGATGTATTCAGTACAAATATATTGGCTATACTATGTTAACCACATCTCGCATTGGTGATACTAAGTAAGTAGTGAGATGGACTTCACTAGCTTACTAGTATGACAATCCCAGATGAAAGTAATATGATCAAGTGGTGTATATGAATTTTACTGATCCATAGGTCATTTATTATTTGAAAACTTTGGATAAAATAATGTTTAGTGAGACATTATCATTTCATGAGTATGATTTACATGTTTGTGTGATATATTAAATAAGACAAGTTTCTATGATACACTACATGTTTAGTTTTAGAAATCATAAAACATAATAGTAATAGATTATCTCTATATATTATCACCCCATCACTATCTACTCATACATGAATGGATGGTCATTCACTTATGGGATTAGTGCGGGTGATCTTTGGTCCATGGTTTGAGTGGAAAAGTGCTCAAATGATGGTCTCCCTCCCCATAACCGTACTACTTTTGAGATGACACTTGAGATTGTGATATACACTAGACTCTATGGGATGTTATTCTCTTATAATCCATGTATATTATATATTATATATTTGTATTGTATTGTATTTATTACTAAAATATTATAATGATGAGCTCCAATTATTTACTACTTAAACCTGGATAGTACTGGTTATATGGTTGTACCAACCATGGTTAGATATTTGTGATTAATTTATATAATCATATTAAGATGTGTTTATTATGATGATAGCGATTATTGATGTATGATTTAGTATGATTCATTTATAGTTACCATACTTAGAGTATTTTTTATCACTGATTAGATTCTTATGGTGTAATCTATTTATAGTATATGTGTTTAAAAAATTCACATATTTTTAGTTAGATCTGAATGAGGTTGTTACATAGGATAATTAAATATTAGTTTACCTCATGAAGATAATATGCACACTAATCTGGTCAAATCTCTCTAATTTTGATAGCTACAAAGGTGCATAATTCTCTAATTAACATCCACAAAGCATTAAGCAACCCATTTCCCTTTTGCATGTCAATGGGGTTTAATAAACTATTCCATATTCCATGATGGATAGTAAATGAGCCTAATCACCTACATGAGGTAGTTATAAAGTGTTATGACCATTCATTTATTCCTTTAATAATCCTCCATGCCAATAGTCTCCTCCTTTAGTTCACCAAGTAAGCCTATTAGGCAATTAGGCCTAGTCTCTTAGTGTTAGTTGTGTGAATAAAAATGATTCATGAATAGAATATTATGAAAAATTTAATGAGTTATTTTTAGGTCTAAGTAATAATTTCACACCTTGACTTTTTCCTTTCCAATATTACACACCTAAAACAATTGTTCATTTTAAGTGACTAGGTCACAACTCATTAGCATTTTTAGACTAGCCCTTTGGTGTAGACCTACAAGGGAATTTATAAGAATAATCATGGATATTTTATGGCCTGAGAGGGTGGAATACCCTCATACTATCTTCCCAAATGATCTGTATCCCTTCATCAAGCTCTATATTTTACATTCATCGCTAAACCCTACAAAAATAGTGTTTTTGATGGGTCTGTACAATTATCCATATAGACTAATGCCATGGATGGGATATCCTCAAAGTGAAATATGAGATTTAGGTGTTTTCCAAGCCATTCCAATGCATTTGGATGCTATTTATTCAATATTTTATCCTTCAGGTCACTATTAGGGTTTTAGGGAGTTTTAAGAGGGTTTGGGTTCTTATCAATGGTTCATAAAGGTTAGGCCCCTAATAAATGAAAAAATGACACTAGTTTATTCTAGAAAATGACCCTAAAATTTCCTAAAGTGATGAGAACCCCATGCAACTATTTTGTATAGTTCTAAGATCATCAAGTTATTCCTTGGGTGAAAATTGTATAACACATGGGTACTATATTGTCTCTTTGGATTCTCATGCCATCACTATCTACTCATCCACGAAGGGAGTGAAATTAACTAATGAGATTAGTGTGAGGGATAGTTTGTATGTGTTTGGTGTGGATAATTAATTGGATGATGCTTTCCTTCCCTATAGCAGTACTATTTTTGAGATGACACTTGATATTGCCATAGATAATAGAGTCTGAGGGAAATTATGATATAGGAAGCCATGTATCTTATATATGTGAATTTTATTGTATTTATTATTGAAAAATTATCATAATGAGATGTAATTATTTACTATTTAAACCTGGATAGTAATGGTTGTATGTACGTACCAGTCATGGTTGGGTATTTGTGATTACTTTCTAAAATCATATTATGTTGTGTTTCTTATGATGATAGTGATTAGTGATGTATGAATTAGTATTATTAATTTACAATTACCACACTTATATTATTTTTCATGATCACTGATTAAATTCTCATGGTGTAATCTATTTATAGTAAATGTGTTTAAAAAATCACATTTTTCTTGTTAGATCCCAACAAGGTTATTACAGGTAGAGATTAATTTAATCTTAGTTGACCAAATGAAGATCATGTGCACACCAATATGGTAAACTCCCTCTAATTTTAATATGTAAAAAGGTGTATTATGCTCTAATTAGCCTCCATAAATAATTAACCCATTTCCCTTTTGCATGTAAATGGGTTTTAGTAAACTAATCCATCTTCCATGATGGATAGAAAATGAACCTGGTCACCTTTATGAGTTAGTTAAAAATATTTATTACCATGTATTTATTCTTTTAACAGTCTTCCATACCAATAGTCTCCTCCTTTAGTTTACGAAGTAGGCCTATTTGGCAATTAGGCCAAGTCTTTTAGTGTTATTTTCTTGAATGACCATGATTCATGAATATAATATTAATAATAGGTGAATTAGTTTGTTTTAGGTCTAATAAATCATTTCACACCTTAAATTTTTCCTTTCAAATAGTACACACCTATAAAACTTATTTTAAATGACTAAGTCACCACTCACTAGCATTTTCATACTGGCCCTTTGTTGCAAACCTATAGGGGAATTTACAGGAAGAATTGTCAATATTTTGTGACTTGATAGGGTTGAATACCTCTCATTCTACCTTTCATAATGATCTACAACCCTTAATCAAGATATGCACCCTAAATTTGTCACTAAAACTTGTAAAAATAGTGTTTTTGATGGTTTCACACAATTGTCCATACAAACCAATGCCATGGATGGGATATCCTCAGATTGAAATATGAGATATACATGATTCCCAAGCCATTCCAATGCATTTAGATGTAAATTTTTCAATATTTTCTCCATCGGGTCACTATTAGGGTTTTAGGGAGTTTAAAGAGGTTTTGGGTTCTTAGCAATTGTTCATAAAGGTTAGGCCCTATTGGGACCAACATACCCACTTTTTTGAATTAGGACCCTTGAGAAACCCTTAGAATAAAACATGGACATTTTTGCATGTTAGGGTCTTTTATATAATTTGAAGATCATCCACTTTATTAAGAGATAGGCTTATGTGGTTTTAATCTGCTTTAATCTAGACTAACATTGCCAATGAATTTCATTTGATTGTTAGTTGAAAGTTTCATGGCATATATCCTCAAAAAATTTATACTCCAAAACCCTATAAAACCCTCACTTTAAATTTGAATAAATGTAAGAACTAAATTTGTGGGAACCATTTTAAAATTCATTTATAGACTTAAGTATAAAGCGCATATTCTAGGTTTAGTCATATTTTTTTAACACAACTTGACTAAGAATCTTGATCCCCTTCATTATTTCCCCCTTTTATAAATTTATTTATGTCATAACTATGTGTCATCATGTAAGGTCATTTTATATTCCCCCAACTTAGCCTAAGACTTTAACAATAAGGCCTTGACATATTCATTAATATAATCATGACCTTAGTCTTATGCCTTAATCCTAAGTTTTTATTATCTCCATGATCCTAACATTAAATTCCTCATGATTTTTAGGATCTTACAGTTATTTATTTATCATAATATTTAATTAAATGATGTGAAGATAACCCAAAATTTGGCTTAAAATAACATACATCTTCCACAATCTGACGATCCATGCTTACTCACTAAGACCTAATCAAATGGAGAAAAGCATAATCAAAAAGTCAAAAGGATGTAAGAAGCCTAAAATATCGACACATGGAACCATCAACTATGAGGATTAAAAAGAAAGGGACCCACCTGACATGACCAATAATCAATAATAAATCCCTAGATCAAGATCCTATGACAGTCACTTTATCATGACATATGATCCAATGGGGTGAATTAACACCGAGACCCTAGGAAGCCCCATGTAAATGCCAAGTGTCATCCTCATATTTTTACATTGAATATTTTTTAAAAACTTAAAATTTAATTTTTCATGACCCTCATCCAAATGTTTGAATAGATAAACTTGACACCCTTGTAACCGTCAACTTTAAGTCTAACAAAATCAAAACTTCATTGGTTTAAACTTGACATCCACGTGACCAACAGTTGACACCCACAATGGTGTATTTGAAATTTATGAGATCATAAATTTTAATCCTATTAAATATCTTACTTAGTGTTCAAATGACATTTAAAAATAATATTTCAACTTGGAAGTGGTTTCTTAATCTAAAGGAAATGTTCAAAAGATGTTTAACAATGGAAGCCTTCAGCTTGCAAAATATAAAAATGGTCTTATAATCTAAATACTTAGCCTAAATTGATATGTAAGGGTCCTCATCATATTTTGTCATGAACCTTAAATTGTGAGCTTATGATAAGTCTTATGTTAAAAAGGAAAACCTTTGTCACACAGAGTGTAAGCTAACTAAATGTTTTCATATGTGGTGGCCTAACCTATTTAGGCACTTCCCACTTTATTATATATTGGGAAATGTAGGCACATGATCCCTAGCCTAAGGTTTATTTCATGATTGATAAACATGAAACAAACCTTAACCTAAGGAACTTAAGCCTAGATCCCAAATTTAAATAGTAGATTGACTTAACATTTTGGCATTGTTTGTAGATCAATGGTTTTCATCCCATCATGCGATTTGATCTAATGGCATGAGGGTGATAATGAATTGTCAAAGGCATATAATCTCACCACATGGCTGATACTTTTTAATGAATTATTAACCAAAATATTTGGATCATGGTGAGGGCATGTACAATTCCAAGTGTCACAATCATAGAGTTTGCAACAAAGAGACCCAATCAGGATCCAAGGGCCTAGATTATAATCAATGGCTCATGCTAATCTAGGATTTTGATCCTATAGTGAAAAATGAAAGAGGTGTTTTTTAAATACCAATGGCTAGTGTTTAAATGAAATTTATAAAAAATGTCATGAAAGGTCAAGACCAGTGCCACATAAGCACCATGCAATTAGAAAAGGACAAAATTTGAGATCTCATGGGCTCAAAAACACAAAGGTATAAAGTCAAAGGTCCAAATCAAATAGAAAACACATATAAGACAAAGTATATATATCTTACACCATTAAAGATCCAAAACCCTAAACCTATATAAGATCAACTAAAATGGATTCAATTGGTTATAATTGAATCAACGGATAACATAATTATGTTTATGAGCACAATAAATCCTCACAAAGGTCATCTATAATCTGGTGTGATCAACTAGTAATCAATAGAGACCATGACAACTATTAAAAAATAATTTAAAGGAAGATACCAAGATCTATTTGACAACAAACAATTAAGGTAAGGCATTCAAGGATATAAAATTAGATCTCATAGCATAAAACATCCTTGGGATTAGGAATTGGTCAAATATCTTCTTCATGATAGAAGAGTTGCAACCCATTTCACAAGAAGAAAATAGGAATTCCACCATGATCAGGTGATACCATGACTTGGTTGCTATCTAAATGGCTAGCCTTAATCATGCCATGGTAAAAATAGAGGTATTGCATTGTATTGATGTCCTTGTACCCATATTTGCTGATTGTAAAATAGATAATGAATGGATCATTAGGGACAGGAACTCAAAGGAGGTGGCTTATATTTACCATATTATTTTTGATAAGTACTACAAGATCCCTCTTCCACATGTGGAGTTTTCCAAGGTCAAGGATTGGACCATTAACCAAGACTTGGAATCTATCCTTAGACCCTAGCTACACCAAAGACCTCATGTCTTTAAAATCCTTGATGGAAAAATATTTATCTTGAAATTTAGATAAATCATTAGGGTAATTATGACCATATTAAATTGAGACTTTAGTTCCATTTTAACTACATATGTGAATAATATCTTGGTCCCATATGTATACTTCATGGTAGAGGAAAAACTTACCCCTATAATTGGAGAGTTAATTAGTATTTTCCTAACCAAAAAATTCAATACCATCAAAAGAAAGATCTCAAATAAATTATTTATGATGTCATACCTACTTGCAGCCTTCTAGCCTCAACCACCTTCTCTGGGATTAAGAATTGGTCCATAGAGGGTAAGTCAACCATCTCACACTATTATTCCAAGCTATACATCTTCAAGTATATGATTTACATGCAGTTTATTTGTGACTGCATTTACCATACTATGGTGGAGGCCATCATAGGTTTTCCCATGACTAGGATCCACCCCCTCATCAAGAGATATGTTGAAATGATAGGGGACATATGGTATTTTCTTGTTTGCACAGTCATCAAGATAGAAGGAATAATGACTCAACCTTACAAACTACTAGTATATGTTTTAAATAAGCTTGTAGAGTAGGAAATTATTCTCATCTCATCCATGGCATTGATAGGACTTACAAAGAGAAATTGAATGGCCTAATCCACCACTTACCCTTAAATATTTGGAAAAACATAATAAAGGACTAGAAATAGGTAAAGGTTATGTTCACACATAGAGATTCATTTGGATTCCAATTGGATGAAATCTAGATGTGGGATCCAAATAATGTAATTAGTGACCATCTAAGGGATAAGAAGATCTAAAATATAGAATATGAACATCAACCATAACATTAAGCTCAAGTATAGAGTGGCCGTGAAAAATAATACATCTAGGGAAACATGGAAAATTCACCCTTTACAATACCATTTATTACCTAAGCCATCTAGAATAGCCCATGAGCCACCTCAAAGATATCAACCACAACCCCAACAATAAGATGAGTAAGTTCAGGGTGAACAAGGTATAAAGGAGGAGAAAGTTGGAGAGGTTAAGGTAGAAGGGAGACCTAGGGAGGGGCCTCCATCTTCATTACTACCCCAAAGGCCACCTTCGCTAATTCAACATGTGGACATGATGGCCTTAGAAATGGAAGAGACACTTGAGGGTGCTCTCAAGGAAATTATAGAGGCCTATGACTCTGATAGGGAAGAGGAGCCTAAAGAAGACATAGGGAAAGAGTTGGTCCCAATAGCATCCAATGAGAAGAGAAAATTAGAACTAGAACTTGTCCCTATGGGACCAAAAAAGAGATTGAGATTCACTTTCACTCATCCCACTATTGAAGTAAATCTATTCAGTGGTGAGTTCCCAATCTATGGACCAGTCAATCTTGACTAGTTCATCTATGGGAAATTATAAAATATCCCCTCTCTTTCTCATTATTGGGCCATGACAAGGGTCACTAATGTGGGAATCCAAGATGATATGAAACCTTGGATAAAGGATATAATGAAAAATCATGAAGAAAGAAGAATTGTGGTCATTGAAAGGCTAAAAGGAAAGAAGATAGATGATCTAAGAGCATCTACTAGCTCAAGTGTAGAGATCTTAGAACCTCCCCAATTTAAGGAACTAGTCATTACTATCCATTTTAACCTTGAGACATTTGTGTTGGAAAGAATAACAACTAGGAAAACTATGGTTGGGATAGAAGAATTCACCTTTCATAAGGTGGAACCATTTGTAAGACTAACCCCAGTGGGTGGCTAGAAGCTTGGAGAGGCTACAATTCATAAGGAAGATATGGAAAGTCTAATTGAAACCCACTCAACATAAGCTAAAGCTAGAGTCCAAGGTATGAAGTAAAGGATCTATAACTTGGAAAGAGAGAAAGAAAACTTGGAAAAATAGGAAATTATATCAGTGCCAAATATAATAATCAAGCTACTTGATAAGTCATTTTATGACATGTTTGAAGCACTTAAGTCAAAAAAATTAAGGTAAAGTGAATTAGATGGACAATGTGAACTAGCCAAGAGTTTATTCACCTAGTGGCATGCCTCTGAGGAAAAAATAGCTGAACTTATCAATTTTAGGTAAAGAGGCATTTACCAAACTTCAAGACCATCAATTTGGCATATTTGATGACCTGGAAGATCAAGAGGAAGAATAGATCATGAAACCTACTGTAGACCTAGACTTAATTGATAAACAACATGGGAGATCCATGGGCATCCTCTAGTAGTGATAGCCAGAGGCTCCACCATCAAATTGAGCATATTCTATTTTGTATAAAAATTATAACATTTTGAAGTAGAATATCCCATTGTAAAGGCATATGCTAGTTTGTTAGAATATTTGCCTCTAGGTTAGTACAATTTGGAAAAGCACTTGTATTTTATAACTTGTAAGGACATCTAACCCTTTTTTTATACACCTATATTTTGTAGCTAACTGGTATACTACCTAATCTTCATATAAAGACATGTATGACCACTGTAAAGAGATATTTTTTGAGAAAATTTTGTTTACTTAAAGCAATTAATAAGATCAAGTAATTCTAAAATTATTGTCCATTTTTGATGTGTTAATTGATAATATATCTTTTCTATCAATTTTTAGTAGAGGTCTTAAAATTTAATAGTGTCTTTAAAGTCTAAATAAAATTATTTAATCACAAGGTTTATAATTTGTGCCTATGCTAGATTAGTTGAAAGATCTTAGGTTCTGACTCATTTGATTTTGCTTTGTACTTAGATGTGCAATTGCTATTTTATTATAGTGGTAAATCCCTAAAGTAGACCTATTTCTTACTTGTGATTCTTAGACATTTTACCTTGAAGTTTAGCTTATATATAGAGAGATTTGAGCTTACGTTATGTTGCATTATATATTTGATAAATGCATATTCAATTGCCATTGATACTTTAACATAATGTTTAGAACTAAAATTAGAAATCACTCATTTCTTTTTTGCCCTACCCTTCTCTTTGCTCCTTGTTTACACCAGGACCACTTTAGTTTTAGCCACATTATAAATATCCACTTATATTAGTCTGTAGCTTAAAATAGGAACATAAGTCATTAAATATTAACAAACATTCATAAATAATGGGCCAAGGTGGCTCCCAACCACCAAATTATTTAAATATTATGGATCAGTTATCTTACTCTATTGCTATTTCACCATAGATAACCAAATTACCAAAAACTACAACTCTTGCTTTGAATGTGTTAAATTCTAAAATGAAAAGTTTTATTTAAACACTAAGGGCACTTATAGTACATTTAGAATCATAAACAAGCCCCTAACATATGAACCAATGCCACTAGTTTATTCTAGATAAGGCCCTAAAACATTCCTAAAGTGCTTAGAACCCCATGAAACTATTTTGTACACTTTTGAGCTCATCAAGTTACTCTTTAGGTGATAATTATATAGCACATTGGTACTAGTTTGTCTCTCTAGATTCTCATGCCATCACTATCTCCTCATCCATGAATGGAGGGCTATTCCTTGATGGGATTAGTGTGGGGGATGGTTGGTCCATGTTTGGTGTAGAAAAGCACCTACATGATGCTCTTCCTCCCCATAATAGTACTTCTTTTGAGATGACACTTGAGATTGCCAAAGACACTAGAGTTTAGATGAACTTATGCTCTAGGGATCTATGCATTTTATATATGTGCATTATATTATATTTATTATTGAAAAACTATCATGATGATCTATAATTATTTACTATTTAAACTTAGATATCAGTGGCTATATGGCTATACCAGCCATGGCTAAATATTTTTAATTAATTTATATAATCATATTACGAAGTGTTTCTTATGATGATAGTGATTAGTGATGTATGATGTAGTATGTTTCATTTATATTTACCACACTTAGAGTATTTTGTATGATCACTTATTATATTCTCATGGTATTATCTATTTACAATATATGTGTTTAAAAAAACAAGTCACATATTTCTAGTTATATCCCAATGGGGTTGTTACATGTGGTATCAAAGCTACGGCTTGAACTCTAGGACCTAATGAGTCCACTAAATTTTTTATCATTTTGTTTACTAGTATGAACATAAATAACATTCCACTAAGAAGGAAAACCCTTAGGATGCAAGAGCATAGGTTGTATTGTACTAGTTAAGTGATGTGTATTTTGAACTTGTATGTCCTTCAATACAAAATCATGTTGCACCATGATTGAAGTTATGAGATCTAATATATCCTCCTACATGGATTGTTTACTATTGTAGGTAATAAACATCCAAGATTCTTGGAATTATGCTTACCTATGAGGATGAAATGATTGTTTACTATTGTAGGTAATAGACATCCAAGATTCTTGGAATTATGCTTGCCTATGAGGATGAAATGAGTGTGGTACATTGAGTATGTATCCTTAGGAGTGTTTGAACCCTCTTAGAATTGTTAAGGGGTTTGTTTATTGAGTGTCTCAATGGTGATGGTTGTATAAGATGTTTGTGTAGGTAAGTACATAGCATAGTTCTTGACTCATGAACAAGATATTTATATAATATTTTTGATCACTTAGATCAAACATCTCGAGAATAATTACATTTTTACTTGTTAATCAAGTCACCTTAATAATTTTTGTTTTGTGTTGTGAGTGTTTAGAAAGAATGGGATGCTTCTCACTTAGCTATATGTGAATTAGTTTTGTGTCTTTTTTACACTAATCCAAGGATTAGGAGATCTTATAATACTATTTTTAGGTTGGCACCACCTAGTGTAGTGGGAAATCTCCTTGTAGTAGATTGTAGTTATCGTTGTTGAGGACTCTAATGTGTCAGGAGTTTACTTATGGGTTGACAAACCATACATTTATATGGATTAGAAATATATTTCATCTCACATAATTATATTAGAGGTGAGTTTTTATTCTCCCACCCTCTTTTGACAACATTATAAGCCACTAAGTAGATTCATATTATTCTTGATGTTGGTTTAGTATTACCTTAAACAAAAACTTGTTTTTGAAATGTTGATTGGACCATATTCCTTGGAGTTCATGGAATAATTTATTATAATTCTTATTGATAGATAATTTATATAAATGGAATGGATTGATGCATCTAAGTGGTTATTACTTTTCCTTCTAGTTGTGGAAATAGGTTATGATATTGCTCTTATAAGTTTGGTAAGTAGTTATTGATTATGGCAACTTGGGTTGGGATGTTATCTTTATACAATGTGAGGGTATTTAAGAGCTTTTTTGTTGAGATGTTAGTTTTCTACTTTCCACTTGTGGCTTTTTAGAGCCACTACTTTATCTAACTTGTGAACTTAGACAACGTATAACAGTGAACCTTGAATTTATATTGTTTCTAGATTAAGAATTATAAGTTGATTATAATTGTTATGTTATTATATACCCTTTATTATATTTATATTATTATATTTATGAATAATTTTGTTTTAAAGGGTTATTTATGTATCTTTCACCTTGAGAAAGTAATAAATAGGATGTATGAAATATCTTGTGAGTCTAAGGGGTTGAGATAAACTTATAACTTATGTAACTATCTTAGCAAGTGAGAAGGCAATGTCTAGTTTATTCCTTTTTTAAGGTTATAATGGTAGTGTGATCCTTGGCCTTTGTATGTTATGATAGTTTTAACATCATTTCCTCTTAACTAAGAATATAATAGAATAGGTTAAGTTATGAAATATGATACTAGTTATATCCAGCTAGTGGCAACTTAATACAATTATGGAATGATTGTATGATTTTTATTGTAATATATGTTGGTACATATAAAATTATCTATCATATATTGTTTCTTTCTATAAACTATTTGTATGTATTTATGATTCATTGAACCTTGTGCATAATTAAGAGATCATCAAACCATGGAGACATAAGGGATGAGTGGTCAATTAGGAACATGAGTGATAAGAGATGGGAGTGGATCTTACTTAGTCTCACATTGAATTAGTAGTTAATGAGTTAGGATATGACAATGGGAGCTTGTCAAGTTTAGTATTTGGTAGATAAACTTGTTAAAGTTAGTCACATGGCCATACACATGATATTATGGAAAGGTTATTCCTTAATTTTACATACATTGGAAATGTAGTATTTCTAGTTCATAGTCATCATTATACCTATTAGGATCTATGTGGAGTAGAAACAATATTTACATGTTATAATTATCAGGAGTTATGTGAATTAGTGATGGTATTAACTTATACACATGATTCTTTCCAAGTTTCCTAAATACTTTTCTCTAGAATGAGAAAAACACTCTCTAGGATAGAGAAATGTTTTGAGGGGATAGAAAGTTTTGAGTAATTCTCCCTGGCCATTTGTTTTTGGATTTTATGATGATTTCATGTTCTTTAGGGAAGTCAATAAAAATTTCACTGAGATATGTGGGACCCTTCAAGGTATTAGATGTGGTCAGTCCTATAATATATAGGCTTTCCTTGCCACTTTTGGACCCTAGGGTGGTCATGATAGAATTGATTAGATCATTTGACACTTTCAAACCTTATTTGCATAATACAGAGATGTCATAGTGAAGGGTCTTATGGGATGAATATTTTGAGAATAGTAATATTTTGGAGGACAATAAGGAGTTCTATAGGTGAATTTCACATTTATTTATTGAATTTGATACTCTATACTATGATAATTCTCTAGTTAATAATATTTTCAATTCAAAACTTATGTTTGAATAAGAATCATCCAAGACAATGAATGGCTTTAGGAGGAAAGGATGTTACATCCCTATTTCCTTGCTAAGCAAACTATTTGATTATCTATGGATATTTAAGGCTAAAAAATTATATTTGGTTATTTTTAAATAAGCTTTGAGATATATGTTGTTATGAGATAGTTGGATATTACTTAGGTTATATTATTTCATTACTATGAGTTAGTTTAGTGTATATGTTTACATTATGAATATGTTGATTTGTTATTTTAGTTACATATTATGATGTATGCATATCATGATGTTATGGTCTAACTCCCTACTTATTTTGAGGTTGAATACTATATTAAATATTATGAATCCATTAATCCTAAAATAACATTCTACACTACATTATACGCTACTGAAATTATATGAAAATTTTAAGTAACAAAATGTATAACATAAGAACTATCATTCTCCATATAAATTACTGTGATCTGATATATTTATTAATGGATTGTATGTATGATACATATAATTATAACAATCATGTATTTTTTTTATGCATAAATATCCTCTACTTGTTTATACATAGCAATCGGGTATCTACTTATAAATAGAAAATTGGTAGGAATTATGATCTCCTAGTAATTTTAAGCTATCATTACAGTTAGCTTGATCTCGATAGATAGAAAAACATTCTATGAATATTAGATGTAACTAGGATCTCATAGGAATTATAGTGATATATGTAATTATCAACCTATGAATGTTTCAATTATGCCCTCATATGAATGTTCAGTTATGTAGTCGACCCATTACCATTAAACATGTAGTAATAATGTTTCAATGGGTTTGTAATAGGATGGTAAGGATTCTATGTACATGGAGATAAGTGGGGATAATTTAGATTACTTATATGATATAGGTAATTTATGATACTAGGTTCTCTAGTAAGGATAATTCATAAAATCTATAGGTGTATAAATTTGGTTATCCATGTGCTCTTTGGTACACATGAAGATAATATACTGATCATGTTAAATTTAAGTATGACTATGTGGATTGGTCTGATAAATATAAATTTATAAAGATATAATAATGCAAAATGTTTTTAAAACCTGGCCATGTATTCATCCATTACCGTTTTACATCAATTTTTGAATGGAGAATATAAATTATAATAGTAACAGATGCTCAATAATATTGATTTGATAATGATATGTATATTAATTAGTGATCTTGTTGAACTTATCTTATAGATAGAATAAGATTAAGTTTAGTAGATCGCTCTAAATGGGCATATGGCTTGTATGTTGTGACTAATAACAAGTGGATTGGAAATATAAGTTCACCTAATATTTTTTGTACCCAACACACCCCATTTTCCCATAAGGAAATGGTGACCCACTTTTTTCAAACTATGGTCTTTATTTTGAGCCCCTCTTCTATGTATTTTTTTTGCAAACTTATGGGAAAAGATAGACTGATTAGCCTTTTATACTTTGGAAAGATGGCATTGATATTATGTTTTAATCTTAGGACTTATTTCTATCGGGATTATTCTATAATTTTTTTGGGTGTTTTGTTAGGCTTATCTTTATTGGACATATCTTTATTAAACATTTTACCCAAAGAATTTCATCTTTGTCAGGATTTTTGCCATGGGATTTTTGTAACAAACTTATCTTTCTTAGGGACATTGTAGCATACATTTCATCTATAATAATTCCCCAGATGGAATTCCTATAGTATTTTTGTCATGAGCATTTTTTTCCCAAAATAATTCTCTTAATTTTTTTTTAATTTCCCTTCATCCACTCTACACCTACCCTTTGAGACTTTTGTCTTACACATTTTCCTTTTTGAACCATTCCTTTAGACATTTTTTCCAAGACATTTTCCCCAAGCCAATTTCCTTCAAACATTTTATCCGAAACATGTTCCATAAGGAAATGAACCTACCCTTTGGACTCTTTTAAAAGTGCCCTTCAACCTTTTAAAGTATCCTTTGGGACTTTTATCCTAAGCCTTTACCTTCTGATACTTATCCTTCAAGACTTTTGTCCTGGGCATTTTTCCCTTTGGTTAATTCCTTCAGATATTTTATCTAAGATATTTTATCTTTTGAACAATTCCTTTGGACATTTTATCCTATATAATCATATCATTTGGACCTTTTTCACCTACCCTTTAGACAATTTGAGTGACCCTTCAAAACTTTTTAAAATAGCCACTTATCCTTAAGGACTTTGTCCTATCCCCTTATCCCTTCATAACTTATACTTTGGGACTTTGTCACAACCCCTTATCCTTTCAAGACTTATCCTTCAAGACTTTATCCTAGCCACTTTGCCATATGTAACTTACCTTTAGGGATAATTGTCATGGACATTTTACCTTCTAGACTTTCCCTTTGGCCTTTATAAAGTAGATCCTTTGGGACTTTTTTCATGGATGAAATGCCCTAAAAATGGACCCTTCAAATGTTTTTCCAAAATAATTTCCCCCGATGGAAATAGCCTATGGACATTTTGCTGAAACATTTTGCTTGATGAAATAAAACATACCCTTTAGGATAGTACTTCAAACATTTTATCTAAAATAATTTTCCCAACAATATACATGACCCAAAAAAAAGGATTAAACTAAATTCCCTTGGATAAAATGGCTGAAAATAATTCTCTACTCCCAATGACAATAGACCAAAGTCCCCATGAAATTACCAAGTGTCACCCCTATAGTCAGGCACTATATTATGTATATGATAAGCTATTTTATGTTTATGTTTGCAAGAGTTAATCTAGAAAATGAAAGTGTCAAACTCATGGGGAGTCAAAAATTCAAGCATCAAGATATATGATGCACATTAACTTGTATACGAGAGATCAATGATGCCAAATAAAGAATGATAATAAAGGGCTATCCAGAGTGAGTGTGGTGGTGATAAGTGTCACCCTCATGAGAATTTTTAAACATTTTTTTTATTAAATAATATCCATGAGAATGTCAAGTGACAACATTATAGGGTCCCAATACATAGAGATCAAATGGCACAAGATAGATAAATAATTTTTAAAGGTCCTAGAACAAGTGAGAATATACCACATGGTGTAAAGGTGATAATTGATGGAGTGTGGTTTGTACAAAATCCCAAGAAGCTTGTAGAGCTACTGAATGATATGCTTACATTACTTCATGTAGCAGATCGATGGTGTGAATCAATAGTGGACTTTTCAAAGATCCTAACTCAATCAAATATATGAACACGCATGTGAATATGAAAGTGAGGATATGGAAACTAAACAAAAGTGGGTTGAAATTATTGTAGATAACATAAAATACATAGCCATATTTAGTTAGTCATAGTTTCACTAGTTCTAAATAATTGATATAGTGATACTTATCTTTGACAAACAACAAATAGTTCTAGTTTCCACTACCCTAACCGTTTATACTATGCAGCCTTAAAGGCTAGGACTTTATGCATTAAAATTTATATAAAATAGTGCATATATTTTTATTTTGTATATATTTCAAGTTTTAAATATAAAAAATTGCCTCTATCTTTATACACATGCACATGTTGCATATCTTTTACAAAGTTTATTTTAAATAGATAACTACAAGTAGAATTTTATATGGTTCTAGACCACAATTAGAAATCATGTTCTGACTACCACATGTAATGACCTTGCATGAACTTGAAGGATGAGGTGATCCCTTCCTCAAGTCTATATAAATAATTATAATCCAACTTAGATTTTTGTTAGATAATTTTGAATATAAGAGCAACATCAATTTTGATTGTCAATAAATGTTTTTATGTATTTTCTTTTCAATTTATATGTAATTAGTTATTTATTTTGTTGGTTGTATGTTTTAATAAAATTTAGTGTGAAAAAGATAAGAATGGATTATTGATTATTTTTTATTGATGTACTAATCTATAGATGTGCAACAAATGTTGAAGGATTGGTAAATATATTGGTTAAGATAGTCAAGTTCAAATTGATTCATAATTTTTATTGTGCATGAGTGATTTATTGATGTAGGTTTTTTATGTGTGTAGTAACTACCTCAGATACTTCACTAGCCCAAGAAATAATCTCCTAATTAAGGGTGTGCAACAACTACCCTAAAAGGAGAAACCTTTGTCTAAGACTTTTGAATTTCTTGTATCATTATTTCCTTAGACTTCTTAGCCATGTCTAACTTTGTGTGTGCAATTAATACTAGTAATAGGCATAGGTTATGAGAGAATTTGTATTTATTAGAAATAATCTACAGAGTGATTCTTAAAAACTAGAGAGCTTTATTTTATGCCTTACCTTTCCCTATTTTTTTAGTTTGTTTTGAGACATACCCACTCTAGATTAACAACCATCCACTGATCTAATTCACATAGATATTCACTACCCTTATTAAGAGCCATACCTCCATCCAAAAACCTTGTCAACAACCTGCATGCTCTACCCTTATTCCATCAAAATTTTGAAATAGACTACATACCTACAACTTATGTCCTAGAGTGGAGTTTACCCCCATTGAGATCCTAAAACATTAGAGGCTACCTCATTATACTATGGTATGCATAAAACCTACATAAATAGTTTTAATATCACTATAAGGAGGGCCAATACCTCTTATAATAATAAGTATTCTTTGCATAGAGTTGTAATAGAGTCACTTAGGAGAGTTACCAGATCTAATTCCCATGTTGGTTTTCTAGTCTCACCCTTATCAAATAATAAAAGACCTAGAATTGTGCCAATAGCCCTAGTTCAGAATAATTCCCCTCCAAGAGGGAACCCCTTACCTATAAGGAATCCTTTGCCTACTAATTATCTAATGGCTAAAAAAAACCTTATTTAGTTGGATATACTATCACCATCCCAAGAGATGTGCATGATTTACCTCAAAATTTTGGAAAGTACCTACCTTCCTTTGCTCCTTTGGGAACAAGGATAATAGAGGAATGTATCAAATATTTTAAAGATACTTTGATATTAATAAATTTTATTAATGAGTATGTTTCGTGAAAATCATTCTCTTTTACTTTAATGGATGTTGCTTATGATTGGTGTTTAACTCTGATGAAAAATTCTATCACTTTTTTGGATGAATGTCAAGTACCTTTTCTTGTGTAGTTTGGATAGGTCACCAATCCAATTTTGGTATACCAACACTTCACTAGCATGATGAGATAACCTAATGAGCCTATCCATTATTTAAATATAAGTTTATAAAAAAATTACAATTGGTTGACCCTAAGATATAAACCAGAGGTGGCACTAGCATTGAAAATGTATAAGAACACCTTGGGCCCTATCACTATTGTGTTCTTGAGAAGAAAAATTGTGGCTAAAAATTTGGTGTTAACATTTTAATAAGATATCAACATAGATATTTATATCAATACATAAATTCTTGGATCACCTAATGTCAACAATGGTTTCCTAGCACTAAATTCAGTACCACACATGAACCATAATGTTCCCACATTTAATCATAACCAATAATATATGTTGCCTCCACTGATGCAGACAACATGTCCAAATTTTAGCTACTTTAACAATCATGCAATGGTAAATGGTTATCAATATAACTAACAAGTGGATGCAATTCGCATTACTATTTTACAAGGTATAGATTCCATAAAGGTAAATCTAGATTCTATTTAGAAAATTTTTTAAAAGTTGAGCAATGATTTCCTAAATATGCAAAGGAAGATGGTCAATGTAAATGGATCAATTGGAAATTAGAATGCCTGATTATAAAGATACAATATACCATTAAATAAGTTTTAATATCCTAACAATATTTTAGAGACTAACATAGTAGAGATGGCTCTTCCCAATTAGTGCAGAATTCATAATACTTTCGAGCATAGTGAGCTCAAGTATATTAAATTTTGTATAGTATTCAAAACATTTCAAAGAGACATGGTTAGACAAGATCAGATGTATAATACATCTAAGCATCATGTAGATCTTGGCTCATTCAAGACTATCATGTTCTTTTAAACTCATGAGTTTCCCTTTCTAGGCAAAGATGACAATGAACCATAAAATAATATGGATGAAGTTCACACTTTCCAATAGTTATAGAGAGGTACATATAATCTAAGGAGTAATTATCCACTCACAAGATTGACTCCTCTGGATACCATGGTAATTCCTCCTAATTCCAAGGTAGACAATAATCCACCCCTTCAAAGTGGAATGATTAGTACTAGATCAAAGAAGAACCAAGAAAAACATGATACAATATTATTGAGGATATGAAAAAGATAAAAGAAAATATAAATCTTCATGAGTTAGAAAATATCATCAAATAAAAGGAGATGTTATGGAAGTCTATTACAAAAAATCCCCCTATGAAAAGAACTAAAGCATCTACAAACAAAGTCAAAGTTTCTGATGCCATTGTCATCTACAAGAGCAAGTTAGAAGTTCTACCCTTTTTGCTAACTGTCAAGGCATTTCATAAGAATATTAATTACTATTTAGTTGATTATAGAGCATCTAAAATTTTCATGCCTACATCCATATGTCATAAGCTAAGTCTCACTCTAATCCCCTCAAATAGAATAGTTTCTCAACTAGATAAGATGGTGGTCTTAACAATTGGAGAATTGAATAATGTGCACATTCAAGTAGCATCTGAGCTAAGATTCCAAATGACCATTTATATTCTAGTGGTAGACATACCTGAAGGCTATGGGATACTACTAATTAGGGATTGGTCCAAAACACTCAATGAATATCTCTCTATCGATTTCTCTCACATATGGCTGCGATGGAGAGGAGTTATGAATCAAATGGTAATTAATATAGGGTCGATAATGAAGTATCACATTATAGAGTATAATGTCAATAATGAGAGGTAAACTATGACTCCCCCAACCTTAGTATTTATACATGTAATACTTAGAATCAAGTATAAAATCTAGACCCCAAAGGTTTTAATCAGATGTGGACTATTTGCTTTGATGACACTAGATCCAACTAGGGATTAGGCATAAGAATTGAGATGGTTGATCTACAAGGTAAAAGGTTTTTGGTAGCATATAGATTATAATTTCCATGTACTAACAATAGAGATAAGTATAAGGCTTTATTTCTAGGACTATAGTTTGAACTCAAGAATAATTTCAAGAAAATATCAGTATTTAGTGACTTAGATTTGGTAGTTAATCAAGTCAAAAATAAATACTAATGCAAGCATATTATTTGAGAAGATACAAGTATAGAGCATGGGACCTAATTGAAATCTTTAAATCTTTCAACATAGTAGCACTTCCTTGAGAGAAAAATCAAATTTCTAACTCATTAGTTATTGTTGCTACTAATCTGGAGCCACTACAAGAATCTAAGGTAAAAATGTTTTCAATTAAATTGATATCATGTCCTTCCATTCTAGATAATGTAGAATATTTCTAGGTCTTTGATGATGACCAATAGATTATTTAGTTTTTAACAAATTCAGGGGAATTTTAATCCCAAATAATTGATGACAAGGAAATTAATCACCTTTGTCAAGAGGAATAAAATAAAGAGGAAAGACCATTTAACATAGATCCTCAAGCTTAGCAACTTAGGCAACCCAAGGTCAATGAATTAGAATTTAGAAGGGAAAATATATGAGATGATCACAACCCACTCTATGTTAATATTGGCCTCAACTGTACCCCAGAAGAGAGGTAATGAGTGAAGGATTTAATCACTTGATATGGGGACATCATTACATAGACATATGAAGATTTAAAAGTCTATGACCCTCAGGTCATCACTCACATGATTCCCTTGAATCTAGATCATAAACCATTTAGACAATGGCAAAGACCAGTCAATCATATTTTGGAGCCATTCATTTAGAGAGAAGTGGAGAAGGTTTTAAATGTGAAAATTATCTTCCCACTTTGACATTATACCTAGGTTGCAAGTTTGGTGCAGTTAAAAAATAAGAATGGTGGGATAAGATTATGTGTGGACTTTAAAAAATTGAATAAATCTTCTGAAAAGGAAAATTATCTTGTATATTTTCATGAGGTGATACAAATAGTAAGTGGTTGTAAAATGATGTCTTTCTTAGATGGAATTTTAGGCTATAATTAGGTACTTATACAATCTAAGGATAGAATGAAGATGATGTTTACAATGAAGTGGGGAAATTATGCATATAAGAGGATTCCTTTTAGCTTGATAAATGTAGGATCTACCTTTCAATGTGTCATGGATCATGCTTTCAAAGGATTAATAAGAAAATGCATAATTATTTATATGGATGATCTTACAATATTTTAAAAGAATAGGAAAGACCACATAAGTCACCTACAATCCATACTCAATATATGTAAAAGGTTTGGTGTTTTATTAAACCCAAACAAGAGAATATTCAAAGTGATTAAAGATAAGCTTTTGGGTCACATTATCAGTAAGGATGATATCACCATTGATCTAGAGATAAATCAAGAGATTTCAAAAATTCAACCACCTAATAGCAAGAAGGATCTTAAATCATTCTGTGGAAAAATTAACTTTGTAGTGAAGTTCATCTCAGGATTTGCAAAAAGTGTTAGAACTCTAAATGCCATGCTCAAGTAGGATTCCAAAATAGAGTGGATAAATAAAACCAAAAATACATTCTAGTACATTAAAGATGTAATATCATAGGCTTCAATATTGATGAGTCCAAATTTTATGAAATATTTTTACTTATACTCATTCACTTCAGAGCATACGATTGTTTTTATCATCACACAAAATAAAGAAGAGACTGAACACCCAATTAAATTAATGAGCACAAATATGAAATATTCAGAGCTTAAATATTATATGATTGAAAAACATATTTTTACCCTTATCAAGGTACTAAATAAGTTTTGGCATTACATATTGAGGAATAAAACCATCACCATCATGCTTGATTTTGATATCAAACTCACTCTTTCATAGAATAAGCTAGGAGAACACCAAGGAAAATAGATGACCAAGCTAAAAAAATAAGACAAAGAGATCAAGCTTACAAAAATCATTTAGGGCCAAGGCATCATTTAGCTTATAATTTAACTAGATACTTGTATCACACATGAAGAGTTTTGTGAAGCTCAAGTTTCTAAAGGATAATGGTATACTGATATAATACAATATTTAATTATAGGAACTTATTCCATAGAGATCAATAGAGAGAGGAGGAGATATTTGAGGCTCAAATATTCTCATTATATGATCAATAAGGGAGTCCTCTATAAAATGAATTATGAAGGTATTTATCTCAAGTATGTATCTACAAAAGAAGCTAATGAAATTTTAGAGAACTTGCATCAAAAGATAGGTAGTGGTCATCCTTCTAGAAATACCATAGCTCATAAGATATTAATAATGGGATATTATTGGCCAATAGTTTTAAAATATGCTCAAACTCATGTGAGAACATGCCATGAATGCCAAGATCTAGCTAAGAGAGAAGTACACATAGCAATGCCATTATAACTAGTTGTTGAAGGGAGAACATTTGCCTAGTGGGTTTTAAACTTCATTGGAATCATCAACCTATATTATTTAGTAGGCCATAAATTCATACTTACTGCTATAGACTACTACACTAGATGGATTGAAGCCATAGCCACAAAGAATTGTAGAGCACAAGATGTGATTCAGTTCTTGGAAGAACACATAATGATTAGATTTGGCATACCTATTACTTTGGTTTGTGATAATGTACCATATTTCATATCAATAGAGTTTACTAAATAGGCACATGACAACCATATTATTATCATGTCGACTTATAATCATTACCCTCAGGGAAATGGGTTAGCAGAATCAATAAATAAGAATATGATCAATGCAATTAAAAAATCAACATGGGACAAGCTTAGCGATTGGCATAATTAATATTCTCTTTGGGTAGATAAAACTATAAATAATAAATTCCTTAAATATTCAATTTATCTATTAGTGTAAGGATGTAAGCTTGTATTCCTAATTATGATAAAGTTACACACTTATTAGTTTATGCAAGACTACATAGAATCAAATGATAGAGAAGAATCAAGGGTACTGGAAATAATAGAAATGGAAGATTCAAATATTAAGGCCTTACAAACATTAAAAAAACACCAAGATGTGGTCAAGATGTGGTTTGATAAAAGAGAAAAGGTCGAAGCATTGAGTATATTAGATCTAGTGTTAATTTGGGATAAAGCCCATGAAAAGAAAGGACATCATGATAAGTTCACCCCACTATGGATTAAACCATAACAAATTTAAAATATCATGGGCAATAACATGTTTCATCTGAATAACATCCAAGGTAATGAGCTTACATATTGAGTGAATGGATAGTTCTCAAAGCATTACTTTAGGGTTGTGCCATCTATGGATATTACTGATTAATGAGGGATAGATGAATGTAACTATAGGATTAAATTATATTACCTACTTTCATATATTATAATTCCTATTTTTTATATTAATATTTATTTCTTTCATAGACTAGTTTCTTGCTTTCAATATTTTATTTTCATAGATTAGATTCCCAATTTATTAGTTTAGATTTTATGCTTTCTGGAGTAGCTGTTGTTCTTTGTTTTCTCTGATGATTAGAAATTTGTTTTATCTACCTATAACTAAGCTAAAAATCTAAATGAACTAAGCTTATGACTTATAGAAAAGGGGAAAATTAAAATCTTGACACTTTAGGACTAGTTTATAGATTAGGTGTATTTATGTGTTTTTGAGTCTTTAGTATGAAAGTAGGTAATCATGGATTATTTTGAGTGGTGTCACAATTGAATACTTTTACCAAGCATGGGATGTTTATCTTGGAGTAATTCATAAAAATTTAGAATTTTTTCTTATTTTATTAGATCAAATGCACTTATCACATTGAATACATATTGGAAATGATAATTATAGGAATAGATGTGGTTGGTAGGGATGTTGTAGTAATGATTTTTTTTATAATTATAGTAGCTCATTGGGGTTTTAGCTCTTCTCTTTTCCATTCAAAAATAAAATAAGAGAGAAAAAAAAAAGAAGAAAGAACCAATGGGTTCAAAAGAGAAAAATAAAATCTAAATAAAATCAAAAGGCTCACATGATGAAATAATTTCAATGTGCCATCCATCTTGATCAAAGTAAAATAATGGAATGAAAAGAGAAAGAGCCCAAGGTATCTTTGTTAGGGATATAGATTCTTGGATGACACTAGTGTAATGCTTGATCTTGCTTTTTTTTAATATCTAATATATATTGGAATGAAACCTACAGCCTCATCAAAACCTTTGAAAAAATCATCACAACAAGGGTTAAATAAATTACACATTTTGACACACACACATCCAAGAAATTAGAAGGCAAGTATGTTGTGTGAATTAACTTAAGAGTCTCTTTCATGTTTTTGATTTAAGTATTCTTCTATGAGACACTTCATGATTGATTTAAGATTGAAAACTAGAGTTCTAAGTTCTTGAATATTAAGGAGTATTCCCGTTGTAAGTCACCATTTTTTGTATCCAATACACCCCCTTTTCCCATAAGAAAATGGGGAACCACTTTTTTCAGACTATGGTCTTGATTTTGATCCCATATTATATGTTTTTTTTTGTAAACTTATAGGAATAGACTAATTGATTAGCCTTTTATACTCTGACAAGATGGCATTGATATTATATTTTCATTTTGAGACTTATTTCTATTGGGATTCTTCTATAATTCCTTCAGGTCTTTTATCTATCTTTATTGTAACTATCTTTATAAGAAATTTCCTTGAAATAATTTGGTATTTTTAGGCTTTTTTCCATGGGATTTTTTCCATATACTTATCTTTGTCAAGGACATTATTATAGACATTTTATTGAAATAATTCCCCTGATGGAATTCCTTCAAGTTTTACGCCACGAGCATTTTTTCCTAATAGAATTACTTTGGATTTTTTTTCAATTTACCTTTGGCCCCTCTGCACCTACCCTTTAAGACATTTGTCTCATTCCTTTGCCTTTTTGAGCCATTACTTCAAACATTTTGTTTGAGACATTTTCCCTGAGCTAATTTCCTTCATACTTTTTATCTGAGACATTTTCCCTAAGGAAATGAACCTACCCTTTAGCCTTTTATGAAAGTTCCCTTCAATATTTTGAATTGTCCTTTGAGACTTTTATCTTGGGCCTTTTCCAATTCCTTTGGACATTTTATCCAAGAGATTTTTCCCTTTGACCAATTCCTTTGGACATTTAATCCTAGGCCATCATATCCTTCGAACCTTTTACACCTACCCTTAAAATTTCTTGAAATGACCCTTTAAACATTTTGAGTGACACATAAAAACTTTTTAAAGTATCCATGTATCCTTTGAGACTTGTCTCAGCCCCTTATCCCTTTGAGACTTATCATTTGGAACTTTATCTCGACCCTTTATCCCTTCAGGACTTATCCTTCAAGACTTTGTCCTAGCCCCTTTTTCGTCCATAACTTACCCTTTAGGATAACTATCATGGGCATTTTTTCTAACAAACATGCCCTTTGGTCTTTGACAAGTAGATCCTTTGGGACTCTAGTCATGGATGAAATGTCCTATGGATTGGACCTTTCAGTTTTTTTTCCAAAATAATTCCCTCGATAAAATTAGTCTATAGATATTTTACTAAAACATTTTTCCTAATGAAATAAGACATAGCCTTCAAGATAATAGCTTTATACATTTTGTCTAAAACAATTTCCCTGATGATATACATGACCTAAAAAAAATCCCACAACAAATTTCCCCACATAAAATGGCCAAAAATAATACCCTACTACCAATGATAATAGAGTAAAGTCCCATAGAAATTCCAAGTGTCACCCCTATAGTTAGGTACTTTATTATATATATGCTAAGCCATTTTACATTTATGTTTTTAGGAATTAATATGGAAAAGGCAAGTTTCAAACCTGTGGGGAGTCAAAAATTCAATCATCAAGATCTATGATGTGAGTTAACTCACATATCAAAGATTGAAGGTGTGAAATCAAGCATGGAAATAAATGACTATCTAGAGTGAGCATAGTGGTGACAAGTATCACCCTTGTAAGAACATTTAAACAAAGGTTTTTTTTCAAAAATATTTATGAGAGTACTAAGTGGTAAGATTATGGGGGCCTAGTACAAATAGATCTAATGGTGTGAGATTGATGAAGATGTTTTAAAGGTCTCAGGATAATATAAAATTTGCCTCATGGTACAAAGGTACTAAGTGATGGAGTATGTTTTGAAATATATCCTAGGAAGCTCATAGAGCTACCAAATAGCATACTCGCATTCTATCATGCATTATATCAATAGTGTGAATCAACAATGGACTTTTAAAATATCTAGACTCAATCAAGAATATGAACATGCATGCAAATATGAAAGTGAGGATCTAGTAACCAAATAAGAGAGGGTTTCAGTTATAATAGATAACATGTAATGCACATTTATCTTTGGCTAGTCATAGTTTCACTAGTTCTAAAGCACTAATATAATGATACTTGCCCATGAAAAATAACTTTGTGCATGAACATTTCTATAAAATGACACCTATATTTTCAATTTTCATACAATTTGAGCTATAATTGTAAAAAATTGTCTCTATCTTTATACACATTCACATATTGCATAGCTTTTGTAAAGGATATTTTACATGAATAAATTCAATTAGAATTTAGTACAGTTTTAGACCATAGTTAGAATTCATGTTATGAATACCACATATAATGACCTTGCATGAACTTTGAGGATGAGGCAACCCCTTCCCTAGGTCTATATAAACAATTATAATCCAACTTGGATTTTTGTCAGAGAATTTTGAATCCAAGAGCAACATCAATTTTGATCATCAACAAATGTGTTTGTGTATTCCAATTTCTCTTTCATTAGTTGTTACGTTCTTTGGCTATATGTTTCAATAATATTTAGTGTTTAAAATCTATGAATGGATTCCTGATTATTTTTTATTAATGTATTAATCTATAGATGTGCAACAACTATCAAAGGATTAGTAAATATATTGGTTAAGATAGTCAAGTTCAAATTGATTCATAATTTGAATTGTGCATGAGTGCTTTCTTGATGTAGTTTTTTGTGTGTATGCAATATGTACCTCATATACTTCACTATCCTAGGCCATAATTTATTGACTAAGGGTGTGTAATAGCTAGCTTAAAAGGAATAACCTTTGTCTAAGGATTATGAACTTTTTTCATCATTATTTACTTAGACTAATTAGTCATGTCTAACTGTGTGTGTGTAATTACTTCTAGAAACATGCATAAGTTTTGAGAGTATTTATATTTTGTAGAAACCAATCAAGGAAATGATTTTTGAAAACTAGAGAGCTTTCTTTTTTGCCTTACCTTTCTCTCACTTTTGAGTTTATTTTGAGACCTACCCACTCTAAATTAGCAACTACCCACCCATCCAACTCACATACAAATTCAATACCATTATTAAGAACCATACCTTTGTCCAAAAAACTTATCAACAACCTCCATGCCCTACCCCTATTCCATCAATAGATTTAAATAGACCTCATACTTTAAACGCATGCCTTGGAGTGGAGTTTACCTCCATTGAGATCCTAAAATGTTAGAGGCTACCTCATTATACTATGGTGTGCATAAAACCTACACCAACAATATCTTATGTCTTATCATGTAAATAATCAGAATGATTATGATTTTTATACTAGCATATATGTATTTATAAGAGTATTCATATCATACTATTTCTTGGGTAAAGCATGGGAAACATATCTAGATAAAGCATAGTATTTTCATTATTTTATGATAAGATTTACAATATGATATGACTATATATAGAATATATTAGTGCATCATGATGAGTGTCTATAAGTTATGTTTTTTTTAATTATTTATAAACTGTACTTGCTTTCTTATTATTTAGGATTAAGATGCATTTGATTCTTGGACTTATGAGACTAGTTGTTCATGATTGAGTAGTGTGCTCATGTAAAATGAACTATGATATTATGGGATGTCATAGAGTTTATTTTATTTAAAAACTATAGTATAGATGTATGTTATACTCAAGTGGTATAAACTATAATTAATATTTCTGGATTCATTCATACGCTTGACAAACTAAGTGTATGCATGTTAGACATTTCTTGGAATAACATGTTTTATGACAGTTAGTAGAAATTACTTTATTATGTCTTCTTATGAAAAATAGAGTGTGAAACCTAATATTTATTATAATCAGGTGGTATAATCTAAACCTAATTGCCTATTTTTTCTATTATGAAATAGATATTTTGTGAGATTCATTTATATATTTAAAAGAATAAATGTATGTTTTTAAATTATTCCTATACTTGGCACATTATGTGACTTCTAGTAGGATTTATTCCATATGAATATATTGGTTATATTATGCTAACCACATCTTGCATTGGTGATACTGAGTAATTAGTGAGATGGACTTCACTAGCTTACTAGTATCATAATGCCAGATAAAGGTTATCTAATAAAGTTTTGTGTATGAATTTGACTGATCTATAGATCATTTATTATTTGAAAATTTTGGTTAATGTAATTTTTAATGATACATTGTCATTTCATGAGTATGATTTACATGTTTGTGTGATATATTGAATATAACAGGTCTCTATGATACATTAATGTTTAGGTTAAGAAATCATACAATACACTGGTACTCGTTTATCTCTTTATATACCCATAAAATTAGTATCTGCTCATCTAAGAAGGGATGGAAATTCTCTTATGGGATTAGTGCAAGGGACCATTGGTCTGTGGTTGGTGTTTAAAAGCATTTTGATGATGCTCTCCTTCCCCACAATAGAACTAATTTCAAGATGACACTTGATATTGCCATAGATACTAGAGTCTAGGGGAACTTATTCTCTAGGGATCCATGTATCTTATATATGTGAATTGTATTATATTTATTACTAAAAAATTATCATGATGAGCTATAATTGTTTAATATTTAAACCTAAACAATAGTGGTTATATGTTTGCACCAGTAATGTCTAGATATTTGTAATTAATTACTATAATCATATTATGATTAATTACTATAATCATATTATGATGTGTTTTTTTTATGATGATAGCGAACATTGATGTATGATGTAGTATGATTCATTTATAATTATCACACTTATATTATTTTGTTTTATCACTAATTATATTCTTGTGGTGTAATCTATTTACAATATATATGTTTAAAAAAATTCACTTATTTATAGTTATATGCCAATGGGGTTGTTATAGGTGGAGGAAAATTAAATCTTATTTGAACCCATGAAGATAATTTTCATGTAAATATGGTCAATTCCCTCTAATTTTAACAACTACAAAGGTGCATTATGCTCTAGTTAGCCTCTACAAAGTAATAAGTAACCCATTTCCCATTTGCATGTCAATGGGGTTTAGTAAACTGATTCATCTTCCATAATTGATAGGAAATGAACCTAATTTACTACATGAGGTAAATACAAAGTTTTTTGACCATGGATTTATTCCTTTAATATTCCTCCACACCAATAGTCTCCTCATTTAGTTCACCAAGTAATCCTATTAGGTAATTAGGCATAGTCTTTTAGTGTTAGTTGCTTGAATGATAATGATTCATGAATAGAATATTAAGAACAAGTGAATGAGTTTTTTTTAGGTATAATCAATAATTTCACACCTTGAATTGTTACTTTCAAATAGTAAAAACCTACAACACTTTTTTATTTTAAGTGACTAAGTCAATGCTCACTAGCATTTTCAGACTAGCCATTTGGTGCATACCCATTTCTATGAAGAATTGTGAATAGTTTTTGGCCTGAGAGGGTGGAATACACCTCATACTATATTCCCATAGATATGAAACCCTTAATCAAGATTTTTTCCCTAAATTTATCACTAAACCCTACAAAATAAGTGTTTTTGATGGGTCCATATAATTTTTCGTACAAACCAATGTACGAATGGGATCTCCTCAAAGTGAACTATGAGCTTCAGGTGTATCCCAAGACATTCCAATGCATTTGGATGAAATATATTCAAGATTTTATCCATCCTATCACTATTAGGGATTTAAGGAGTTTTAAGAGGGTTTGAGTTCTTAGCAATGGTTCATAAAGGTTAGGCCCCTAACCTATGAACCAATGCCATTAGTTTCTTCTAGACAAATCCCCTAAATTTTACCAAAGTGCTTAGAACACCATACAACAATTTTTTACAATTTCAAGCTCATCAAATTTCTCTTTAGGTGATAATTGTATAGCACACGAGTACTAGCATGTCTCTTTGGATTCCCATGCCATCACTATTTATTAATTTATAAAGGGAAGGCCATTACTTGATGAGATTATTAAATGGGTTCATTGGTCCATGTTTGGTTTGTAAAAGCACTTGGATGATTCTCTCCCTCTCCATAATAGCACTACTTTTGAGATGACACTAAAGATTGTAAAATATACTAGAGTTCAATGGAAATTATTCTCTAGGAAACCATGTATCTTATATATGTGCATTTTATTATTTTTATTATTCAAACATTATCATGATGAGATATAATTATTTGCTATTTAAACCTAGATAGTAGTTGTTATATGGTTATACCAGCCATGGCTAGATATTTGTAATTACTTTCTATAATCATATTATGATGTGTTTCTTATCATGATAATGATCAATGATGTATGATGTAGTGTGATTCATTTATAGTTACCACACTTAGAGTATTTTGTATGATCACTGATTATATTATTGTGGTGTAATCTATTTATAGTATATGTGTTTTAAAAAAATTACGTATTTTTAGTTAGATCCTAATAGGGTTGTTACATGTGGCATTAGAGTTGTGGCTCAAAATCTAGGACCTATTATTCCATTAGCATTCGTATATCCTTCTATTTACCAGTGTCAAATTGAATAGCATTCTACTGAGGAGGAAAACCCTTAGGATGCGAGAGCATAGGTAATATTGTACTAGTTAAGTGAAGTTTATTTTGAACTTGTAATTACCTTAGTGTAGAATCATGTTTCACCATGATTGAAGT
This sequence comes from Torreya grandis, assembly GCA_037957365.1. Taxonomy (NCBI): domain Eukaryota; kingdom Viridiplantae; phylum Streptophyta; class Pinopsida; order Cupressales; family Taxaceae; genus Torreya; species Torreya grandis. The sequence goes on from JARHVA010005421.1 coordinate 1,019,976, forward strand.
TATGAGACTTAATAGATCCTCTTATGTGTCTTTGTTGACTATCATAGGTAATAAACATCTAATATTCTTGGAATAATCTTTACCTATGAGAATGAAATGAGTGTGGTACATTTAGTGTGTATCCTTGGGATTATTTGTACCCTCTTATAGTTTTTAAGGGGTTAGTTTATTTAGTGTCTCTATGGTGATGTTTGTATAAGATGTTTTGGTAGGTAAGTTCATAGCATAGTTCTTGAGTCATGAACAAGATATTCTTTATTTTTTATCACTATAGTTCTTGAGTCATGAACAAGATATTCTTTATTTTTTATCACGTAGATTGAACATTAATCAAGTCACTTTCACCATTTGTGTTTTGTGTTGTGAGTGTTTAGAAAGCATGGGATGCTTATCACTTAAGTATATGTGCATTAGTTTAATGTATTTTTTACACTAATCCAAGGAGTAAGAAATATTATAAGACCATTTTTAGGTTGGCACCACCTAGTGTGGTGGTAATTCTCCTTGTAGTGTAGTTATCTTTATTGAGGATTTCAATGTGTTAGGAGTTTACTTATGGGTTGACACCCCATATGTTTATAGTGATTGATTAGGAATAGGTGTCATATCACATAATTAGATTAAAGGTAATTTTTTATTCTCCCACCCTTTTTTGAAATCATTATAAGCCACTGAGAAGATTCATATTCTTCTTGATGTTGATTTAGTGTTACCTTAAACATAAACTTGTTTCTAAAATTTTGATTGGACCATATTCCTTCAATTTTATGGAATAGTGTCTTCTACATCTTTTTTATAGATAAGTTCTAGAAATGAAATGGATTAATGTATCTATGTGGTTAGTATTTTTCCTTCTAATTGTGAAAGTAGGTTATGATACTACTCTTACAAGTTTGGTAAGTAGGTAGTGATTATGGGAACTTGGGTTGTGATTTTATCTTTAGACCATGCGAGGCAATTTAAGATTTTTATTATTGAGATGTTAGTTCTATAATTTCCACTTGTGACTTTCTAGATTCCCTACTTTATCTAAATTTTGAACCTAGACCACGTGGAGTGGTCAACCCTGAATTTATATTAGTTCTAGATTAATAATTATAAGTTGATTATAAGTGTTATGTTATTATATACCATTGATTTGATTTATATTATTCTCTTTTTGAATAATTTTGTTTTGAAGTGTTATTTATGTATTTTTCACCTTAAACAAGTAATAAATAGGATGTATGGAACATCTTGTTAGTATAAGGAGTTGAGATAAACTTATAACATGTTATGTAACTAACTGAGCAAGCGAGAAGTCATTGTCTCATTTATTCCTTTTATAAGGTTATAAGGATAGTGTGACCCTTGGATTTTGTATGTTATGATGGTTTTAAAATCATTTCCTCTTAACTATGAATATATAAAAATAGGTTTATCTATGAAATATGATACTAGCTATGTTTGGTTAGTGGCAACTTAATACAATTATGAAATAATTGTATGATTTTTATTGTAATGTATATTGGTACATCTAGAATTATTTAGCACATATTGCTGCTTTATATTAACTATTAGTATGGATTTGTGATTAATTGAATCTTATGCAAATTTTGGACATCATCAAGTCATGAATACTTAAGGGATGCATGGTGAATTATGAACATGAGTGCTAAGAGATGGGATTGGATCCTACTTAGTCTCACATTAACTCATTAGTTATAGAGTTAGGATATGACAAGGGGAGATTGTTGAATCCAAGATTTGGTAGATGGACTTATAAAATTTAGCTGTATACCATATGTATATATATTATGGAATGGTTATTAATTAATTTTTTATACATTAGAAATGCAATATTTCTAGTTCCTATTCATAGTCATACTTGTCAGGAGATACATTGAGTAGCAACAATTCTAACATGTTATACCTATCAGGAGTTATGTGGAGTAGAGATTGTATTAATTTATACACATAATTCTTGAAAAGTTTCCTCAATACTTTTCTCTAGAATGAGAAAAATACTCTCTATAATAGAGAGGTGTGTTGAGGGGTTGGAAGGTTTTGAGTAACTCTCCCTGGACATTTGTTTTTGGATTTTATGATGATTTCATTTTCTTTAGGGAAGTCAATGAAACTTTCATCAAGATATGTGGGACCTTTCAAGATATCATAAGTGGTTAGTAATATATTATATAGTATTTTTTTTCTATTTCTAAACATTGGGGTGGTCATGAGAGAACCAATCAGAGTAAGTGACACTCGTTAACCTTGTTTGTAAACTATGGAGATGTCATAATGCAGGGCCTTGTGGGACCAATATTTCTAGAATAGTACTATTTTGGAAGACTATAGTGATTTTTATAGGTGAATTTCATATTTATTTCCTTAATTTTATATTTTATACTATTATATTTCTATTTTGAAGAATATTTTCAATTTAGAACTTATGTTTGAATATGAGTCGTCTAGGATGATGACTAGATTTAGGGGGGAAGGATGTTACATCTCAATTTACTCATTAATAAAACTATATGGTTATCCATAGATATCTATGGTTGATAAATTTTATTTAGTTATTTTTAACTAAGCTCTGAGATACATGGCGTTATGAGATAGTTGGATATTTCTTAGGTTACATTATTTCATTGATATGAGTTACCTATAGTGTATATATTTAAATTAAAAACATGTTGATTTGTTATTGTAGTTACATATTATGATGTATGTATATAATGATGGTATGGTCTAATTACCTACTTGTTGTGAGTTTGATGGAGGGAGAGCATCATTTGAGAGGGTGACATAAATGGAGATGTTGGAGGATGATAGAGAAACTAGCTAAAACCTTGCACATACCACATTATCAAGTACATGTTAGATGCATAATGGAATGGTTAGCATAATGTGTTTAACATTGCTTACATTTAGAATTATTTTCTCATGATTAATTTAATTAATGACTATGTTGAATTAGCATTGTGTGTTTACATTTCTTGTCATATATAACCATTAATTTTTTATGATTTTTATAACTAGAGCAAATTCAGATTTGTAGAGTAATGAGTTTATCATTAATTTTTTATGGTATTTGGATATACTAATTTAATTAGTTTTAAAATAAATAAAATTTATGAATTTCTAATTAAGTCAAAAAGTTAGAAAAAAAGGAAAACAAATAAAAAATAATAATAAATTAGGAGAAATAGCAAGTTTTATATTTAAGAAAAACAAAAAGTAAGATATCCGTAAAAATAATGAAAAAACAAAGAAAAGGAAAAAAAGAAAGAAAAAGAGAAAAAACTAAAAAGAAAAACTTACACCCCTTTTCATATAGAATGAAAAAAAAAATACAAGGAAAAGAGGGAGCTGCAAAACACACAAAGAAGGAGAAATAAAGGTCATAGTGAGAGAAGAAGAAAGATAAGGAATCCAATAGAAGAATTAGTAAGGAAAATCAATGTATGTGTTTTCTTAAATTACATTATGGTATTCATGAAAACCAAATAAATATATATTAGTAAACTATATGAATACATACATACATACATACATACATACATATATATATATATATATATATATATATATATATATATATATATATATATATATATATATATACATATATATATATATATACAGATATATATATATATATATATATATACATATATATATATATATATATATATATATATATGTATATATATATATATACATACATATATACATATATATATCTACATATATACATATATATATACAAATATACATATATATATACATATATACATATATATACATATATACATATATATATATATATATATACATATATACATATATATATACATATATACATATATATATACATATATACATATATATATATATATATATATAGAGAGAGAGAGAGAGCCATTCAAATATAGAAATCAAATTTTTTACATAGGAAATCTAAAATGATATCAAGCTATATGTAGGTTAGAATATACCATACAAAGTGAAAATCATGATATCTTATACAAATTATTAGAGAAAACAATATTAATCATCAGGTCAAAAATTATGTAAATATCTTAATGGGATCAAAATTAATGATATTATTTTAGACTATATCATATATCAGATGCATGCCAAAATATATCAAAAATATATGATATTATTTAAATAAGTGAAAACACTTCGATATCATATCAATGAAAATAATATTATATATCTTATATCATATTAGCTTATCAAATCACAATATATAATATATGATGTTGTTACCGTTAGTATTTTTCCATAGGCTCATGTGTGGGTTTGACACAATGTATTTGTAACATGTAAAGTAAAGTAACTTGATTTTATACATGAGCTTACAACTAGTTATTCTTTCCTATTAATTAGATGATAGAGCATGCCCACCAGCCACAGTAAAGAAATAATTCATAGTTCATAAGATGCAATAAATAAAATACATGATTAAAATATAAGGGAATTTATTAAACACTATGAATCTATTAATCCTAAAATAACATTATGCACTACATTTTGTGCTACTAAAATTATATGAAAATTTGAAGTAACAGAATGTATAACTCAATAACTATCATTCTGCATATAAATTACAATAAACTGATATGTTTATTAATGGATTATATGTATGATACCTATAAATATAGTGATAATTTATTTATTTTATGTATAATTATTAGGTATTTATTTTATGCATAACAATCATGTACTTGTTTATACATAGCAATCGAGTATCTATTTATATATAGTGAACTAGTGGGCATTATGATACCCTAAAATTTTTAAGTTATCATTATAGTTATCTTTATCTCAATAGATAAACAAACGTTATACTAATATTAGATATAATTAGGATCTTGTAGGAATTACAATGATAAAGTTAATTATGATCCTACGAATGTTTCAATTATGACCTCATATAAATGTTCAATTATGTAGTCAACCCACTACCATTAAACATGTAATAATGTTTTAATGGGTGCATAACTAAATGGTAAGGATTATTTTTACATGGAGATAAGTGGGGATAATTCACATTACGTATATTATATAGGTAATTTATGATACTAGGTGCTCTAGTGGGGATAATTCATAAAATCTATAGGTGTATACATTTGGTTGTCCATGTGCTCTTTGGTACACATGAAGATAATATACTAATCATGTTAAATTTAAATATGACTATGTCAAATGGTCTGATAATATAAATTTATACATATATAATAATGTGAAATGTTTTAAAACTTGGCCATGTATTCATCCATTACCCTTTTACATTGATTTTTGAATAGAGAATATAAATTATAATAGTAAAAGATGGTCATGTAATACTAATCTGATTATAATATATACATATATCAGTGATCTTGTTGAAATAAAATTATAAGTAATATTAAGTTTAGTAGATCACTCTAAATGGGCATATGGCTTGTATCTTGTGACTAATAACAAGTGGACTGACAATATAAGTTCACCTAATATATTACATATTATCACATAAATAATCATAATGGTTATGCTTCTTATACTAGCATATATGTAGTTATAAGCATACTTATATCATATTGTGTCTTGTGTAAAGCATGGGAAACATATATATCAAAAACACAGTCTTTTTTTCATTATTTCATAATAAGTTGTATGATATGATATGATGTGATAAACATGGAAAAATAAAACATGTAGTGCATGTGTAACACTATAATATATTATATATTTATAAATTATTAAAGTTATGATTAAAATATTATAGGTGTACATATGTATAATAGCTTATACTTATATGTAGGGGTGTGTTCTAATTATAGTTCCATTGATGTTTTAAAACTATATTATAGAATTCTATAATATAGAACATGATCTATGCACGCATATAGCTGTTTAAGACTATAACAAATGCTATAATGGAATATTATGTGTTTTGTGTGAACTAAGACTTTATTTATCATAATTTTTTGTTTTAATAGAAGCTTATGATTTCATTGATTCATAGCTACTCTATTATGATTGGTTGTGGTATTTAGTCGCTATGCATAATAACACTAGACTATAATAATATGGGCTACCATAGGGTGTAGTATATTTGTAAATTTATTTAGGAAGGGATTAAAAAAGTATGAAGAATTATTAGATTATTAAATCCCTCATCTTAGAAATATTGTCAATATATTTTGTGAAGAGGAAAGTATAACAATTGTTAAAACCATATGGAGCTTGACTAAGAAATATAGTTGAACATTGATATAGTTTTTATATATCATTTATGTGGTTATATACGGTATATATTATGTTGTAAATATAGGGAACATATTTATTCATGGACTTAAAAAAATAATATGAAAATATTACATATATAGGTGTGTTGGGTCATATGCCTAATCTTATATCTAAATGGATGGTTATATTGAATCATAAGGTGTCTAAGCGACCAAACATATAACCATATGGAAAAAATCCTTAGAAATAGAATAAATTCATTTAAATGAAAGTTAATGATAGAATTTGGTTATAATTTATTTGAATCTTTGAAAATATCATGACTGACTATTGATATGTATACATACAATAATGAAAACTAGTGAGTGGTACATATTGTGAGTAGATTAAAATTTACAAGTGATTAGACATATATAGAGTATATTATTTAGTCATGATGAGTGCCTATAATTTTTGTTTTTTCTAATTATTAGTATGTAGTACCAGGCTGGTATAAACTATACTTGCTTAGATTGGTTATTTGTGATTGAGTAGTGTGCTCATATACAATGAACTATGATATTATGGGATGTCATAGAGTATTTTATTTGAAAAATATATTATAAATGTATGTTTTATTTTGGTGGTAAAAACTATAATTAATATGTCTAGATTCATTAATATGCTTAACAGACTAAGCGTATGCATGTTAGACATTTCTTAGAATAACATGTTTTATGACAAGTAGTAGAAATTAATGTATTGTGTTCACTTATGAAAAATAGAGTGTGCAACTTTAATATATATTATACTTAGGTGGTATAATTAGAACTTTTTTTCTTATCATTTATATTATGGGATAGATATTTTTTGAGATTCATTTATATGTTTAATGGAATAAATATATGCTTTTTTATTTTTCCTATACTTGACACATTATGTGACTACTAGTAGGATGTATTCCATATAAATATATTGGTTAAACTATGTTAATCACATCTTGCATTGGTGATACTAAGTAAGTAGTGAGATGAAATTCACTAGCTTAGTAGTATCATAATGCCAGATGAAGGTAATTTAATCAAGTGGTGTGTATGAATTTAACTAATCCATAAACCATTTATTATTTGAAAACTTTGGCCAAAGTAATGTTTAGTGAGACATTCACATTTCATGAGTATGATTTACATGTTTATGTGATATATTAAACATAATAGGTTTATATGATACACTACATGTTTAGTTTTAGAAATCATAAATCACACATGTACTATCTTCTCTCTCTAGATTATTGTGCCATCACTATCTACACATCCATAAAGGTATGGCCATTCCTTGATGGGCTTAGTGTGAGGGATTTTTGTTTGGTGTGGGTTTGGAAAAGTGTTGGGATGATGCTCTTCCTCCCCACAATATTAATATCTTTTAGACAACACTTGATATTAATATAGATACTAGAGTCCAGATGAACTTATGCTCTTAGGAGTCATGTATCTTATATATGCACATTATATTGTATTTATTATTTAAACATTATCATGATGAATTATAATTATTTACTATTTAAACCTAGACAATAGTGGTTGTATGATTTTACAAGCCATGGCTGAATATTTGTAATTACTTTATATAATCATATTATGATGTGTTTTTTACGATGATAGTGATCATTGATGTATGAAGTAGTATTATTCATTTAAAATTACCACACTTAGAGTATTTTTTTATCATTAATTATATTCTCATGGTGTAATCTATTTATAGTAAATGTGTTTTAAAAAAACAAATATTTCTAGTTATATCCTAGTGTAGTTGTTATAGGTGGAAGGTTATCAAATCTTAGTTGACCCCATGAAGATCATGTGTACACCAATCTAGTTAACTCCATCTTATTTTAACATATAAAAAGGTGCGTTATTCTCTAATTATACTCCACAAAGCATTAAGTAGCACATTTCCCTTTTGCATGCCAATGGGGTTTAGTAAATTGATTTATCTTCCATGATGGATAGGAAATGAACCTCATCACCTACATGAGGTAGTTACACAATTTTATGACCATGGATTTATTCATTTAATAGTCCTCCATTCCAATAGTCTCCTCCTTTAGTTCAGTAAGAAGGCATATTAGGTAATTAGGCCCAGTCTCTTAGTGTTAGTTACTTAAATGACCATGATTCATGAATAGAATATTAAGAAAAAAGTGAATGAGTTTGTTTTATGTCTAATCAAGCATTTTCAGACTAGCCCTTTGGTGTAGACCTATAGGGGCATTTCAAATAATAATTGTGAATATTTTGTGGCTTGAGAGGGTAGAATACTCCTCATACTATCTTCCCCAATGATATGCAGCCCTTCATTAAGCTCTATACCATACATTCATCACTAAACCCTATAAAAATAGTGTTTTTGATGGGTCCATATAACTGTCTGTACATACCAATGCCATGGATGACATCTGATCATAGTAAAATATGAGATTAAGGTGTCTCCCAAGCCATACTAATGAATTTAGATACAATTTCTTCAATATTGTCTTCATCAAGTCACTATTAGGGTTTTACAAAGATATAACAGGGCTTAGGTTATTAACAATGGTTCATAAAGGTTAGGACCCTAAATTATAAACTAATGATACTAGTTTCTCCTAGAAAAGGCCCCTAAAAGTTTCCAAAAATTATTAAAACCCCATGTAACTAATTTTTATAGTTTTGAACTCATCAAAGTTGCTCCTTGGGTGATAATTATATAACACACATGTATTATGTTGTCTCTTTGGATTCCCATGCCATCACTATCTAATCATCCATGAAGGGAGAGCCATTCCCTAATGGTATTAGTGTTGGGGATTATTCATCCATGTTTAGTGTGGAAAATCACTTATATAATTCTATCCCTCCCCATAGTAATACTACTTTTGAGATGACACTTGAGATTTTGACATGTACTAGAGTCTAGAGGAACTTATGCTCCAGGTAGCCATGTATCTTATATATGTACATTTATTTTATTTATTATTGAAACATTATCATGATGAGATTAAATTATTTACTATTTAAACTTAGATAGTAGTGGTTGTGTGGTTATACTAGTCATGGCTGGATATTTGTATTTACTTTCTATAATCATATTATGATGTCTTTGTTATCATGATAGTGATCAGTGATGTATGATGTAGTATGTTTCATTTATAGTTACCATACCTAGAGTATTTTTTATTATCATCTATTATATTCTCATGGTGTAATCTATTTATCATATATGTGTTGAAAAAAATCATGAATTTTTAGTTAAATCTTATAGGGGTTATTACATGTGGTATCATAGTTGTGGCTTAAACTCTAGGACCTAATGAGTCCATTATCATTTTTATATCCTTCTATGTACCAATACAAACTTGAATAACATTCCACTAAATAGGAAAACCCTGAGGATGTGAGATCATAGGTAAAATCGTATTATTTAAGTGAAGTGTATTTTAAACTTGTAAGTACTTTAATGCAGAATCATGTTGCACCATGATTAAAGTTATGAGATATAATAGATCCTATTATGTGACGTTTTGATTATTTTAGGTAATAGACATCCAAGATTCTTGGAATTATGCTTACCTATGAGGATGAAATGACTATGGTACATTGAGTGTGTATCTTTGGGAATATTTGTACCCTATTAGAGTTGTTAAGGGTTTATTTTATTAAGTGTCTCAATGGTGATAGTTGTATAAGATTTCTCATTAGGTAATTACATATAATAACTCTTGAGTCATGAACAAGAGATTCATATAGTATTTTTTATCACTTAGATCAAACATCTAAAAAATGATTACATTCTTACATGTTAATCAAGTCACCTTTGCCATTTGTGTTTTATTTTTGAGTGTTTAAAAATCATGGGATGCTTCTCATTTATGTATATGTGAATTATTTAATCTTTTTTACACTAATCTAAGGAATAATAAATATTATAAGACCATTTTTAGGTTGGCACCACCTAGTGCGGTGGGAATTTTCCTTATAGTGGAGTGTATTTATCATTGTTGAGGAGTTAAATCTCTTAGGAGTTTAATTATTGATTGACACCCCATATGTTTATATGGATTAGGAAGAGGTGTCATATCACATAATTATCATAAAGGTGAGTTTTTTTTTTCCACATTCTTGTGACATCATTATAAGCCATTGAATGGATTCATATTCTTCTTGATGCTGATTTAGTGTTACATTAAATGGAAACTTGTTTCTAAGATGTTGATTGGACCATATTGCTTGGAGTTGATGGAATAGTGTCTTATAATTCTTATTGATAGATAATTTGTATAAATGGAATGGATTGATGCATCTATGTGGTTATTATATTTCCTTCTAGTTGTGGAAGCATATTATGATACTACTCTTACAAATTTGGTAAATAGGTAGTGATTATGAAAAATTGGGTTATGATGTTATCTTTATACCATGTGAGGGTATTTAAGAGTTTTTTGCTAAGATGTTAGTTATATACTTTACACTTGTGGCTTTTTAGAGTCACTACTTTATCTAACTTGTGAATTTAGACTGTGTGGAGTGGTGAACCTTGAATTTTTATTGGTTCTAGATTAATAATTATAAGTTGATTATAATTTTTATGTTATTATATACCCTTGATTATATTGATGTTATTCACTTTATGAATCAATTTGTTTTAAATGGTTATTTATGTATCTTTCACCTTGAGTGAGTATGAAATATGGTGTATAGAACAACTTATCATTATAAGGGCTTGAGATAAAAGTATAACTTGTTGTGTAACTAATCGAGCAAGTAGGAAGGCATTGTATCATTTGTTCCTTTTATAAGGTTATAAGGATGGTGTGATCCATTGACTTTGTATGTTATGATATTTTAAAGATCATTTCCTTTTAACTATGAATATAATAGAATAGGTAAAGTTATGAAATATGATACTAGTTATGTTTGGCTCATAGAAACTTAATACAATTATAGAATGATTGTATGATTTCTCTTGTAATGTATATTGGTACATCTAGAATTATTGAGAATATATTTTTTCTTTCTATAAACTTTTAGTATGCATTTGTGATTCATTAAACCTTGTACACATTTTGGAGATCATCTGAGCATAGATAACTAAGGGACTAAAGGTGAATTAGGAACATGAGTGCTAAGAGATGGGAGTGGATCCTACTTAGTCTCACATTGAATCAATAGTTACTGAGTTAGGATCTGACAAGGGGAGCTTGTTGAATATAGGTTTTGGTAGATGAACTTATCAAATTTATTTGTATGACCATACACATTTATATTATGGAATGGTTATTACTTAATTGTATATATTGAATATGTAGTATTTATAGTTCCTATTCATCATCATACTTGTCAATATTTATGTGAATTAGTATAAATATTGACATGTTATACATATCAAGAGATACATGGAGAAGTGATGGTATTAACTTATACACATCATTATTTCTAGGTTTTCTACATAATTTTCTCTATAATGAGAATAACACTCTCTAAGATAGAGAGGTGTTTTGAGGGGCTGGAAGGTTTTGAGAAACTCTCCCTAGCCATTTGTTTTTGGATTTTATGATGATTTCATGTGCTTTAGGGAATTCAATGAAAGTTTCACCAATATATTTGGGACCTTTTGAGGTATTATAAGTGTTCATTCTTGTAGTATATAGGCTTGCCTTATTGGTTCTAGACACTAGGGTGGTCATGATAGAACCAATTAGAGTAAGTGACACTTGAATTTTTTGTTTTTCATAATAGGGATATGTCATAGTGAAGGGTATTTTGGGACCAATATTATAAGAATAATACTATTTAGGAGGACTATAATGAATTATATAGGCAAATTTCACATTTATTTTCTTAATTCAATACTTTATATCATGATATTTCTCTACTAAATAATATTTCTAATTTATAACTTATGTTTGAACAAGAATCATCCAAGATAATGACTAGATTTAGTGGGGAAGGATGTTATATCATGATTCCTCACTAAGAAAAATATTTTATTATTCATGGATATTTATGGCTGACAAATTTGATTTGGTTATTTTAAACTAAACATTGAGATATATGGTGTTATGGGATTGTTAGATATTTCTTAGGTTACATTATTTAATTACTATGAGTTAACTGTAGCGTATATGTTTACTTTATGAATAGGTTGATCTATTATTTTAGTTACATATTATGATGTATGTATATCATGATATTATGGTCTAAATACCTGTTTGTTGTGAGGTTGATGTAGGAGAACTCATTTCTCATAGCATGATGAAGGGAGAGAATCATCGAAGAGGGTGACATAGATGGTGATGTTAGACGATGATATAAAAACTAGATAGAACCTTACAGACACCACATTAGATAGCACATGTTAGTTACATAATGGATTGGTTAGCATAATGTGTTTAATGTTGATTGTATTTAAAATTGTTTGCTCATGGTTAGTTTAGTTAATGGTTATGTTGAACTAACATTGTGTGTTTATATTTCTTGTCATATCTATAACCATTAATTTTTTGTGATTTTTATAATTAGAGAAAATTTGGATTTGTAGACTATTAAATTTATCATTAAGATGTTATGGTATTTAGAGATGCTAATTTAATTAGTGTTAAAATAAATAATATTTAAGAATTTCCAATTAAATGGAAACAATGGAAAAAAAGAAAAGAAAATAATAAATAATAATAAATTAATAGAAATAAGAATTTTTAAATTTAATAAAAATAAAAAGTAAGAAATTCATAAAAATAATGAAAAAACTAAAAAAAACTAAAAATAAAAGTTATGCTCGTTCTCATATAGAATAAAAAAGAATATATACAAGGAAAAGAGGGAGGTGTAGAAAACACAGAGGAGAAGGAGAAATAAAGGATGAAATGAGAGAGCAAGAAAGATAACGAATTAAACAAAATAATTAGTGGTGAAATTATAGGTAGGTGTTGTATTAAATTACATTATGTTATTCATGAAAACTAAATAAATATTTATTATCAAACAATATAAAAAAATACATATGTATATTTATTTTGTATATATATGAAAAACTCTGTGTGTGTGTGTGTGTGTGTGTGTGTGTGTGTGTGTGTGTGTGTGTGTGTGTGTGTGTGTGTGTGTGTGTGTGTGTGTGTGTGGAGTGATTCAAATATAGAAATTGAATGGTTTACATAGGAAAAATACAAAGATATCAAGCTATATGTATGTTAGAATATACCATAAAGAGCAAAAATCATGATATCTTATACAAATTATTATAGAAAATAATATTAATCATCATGTGGAAAATTGTATAAATATCTTACTGAGATCACAGTTAATGATATTATTTTAGAGTGTATCATATATCAGATACATGCAATAATATATAGATAATATATTATATTATTTAAATAAGTGAAAATAATTTGATATCATATAAGTTAAAATAATATTATATAACTTATATCCTATAAGTTTATTAAATCATAGTAAATAATATCTAGTGTTGTTACTATTAGTAGTTTTACATAGGCTCACGTGTGGGTTTGACACAATGTATTTGTAACATATAATTTTGAGGAACAACCTTGTACACATGAGCCTAAAATTATTTGTTCTTGCTTGTAAATCAATTCACGAAGCATGCCCACCAACTAAGGCTAACCACAGTAAATAATAGTTCATAGTTCATAAGATGAACTAAATAAAATACATTCCTAAAATATAAGGGCCTATATTAAATATTATGAATCCATTAATATTAAAATAACATTCTGCAATATATTATATGCTACTAGAATTGTATGAAAATTTCAAGTAACATAATGTATAACTCAATAACTATCATTCTTCATATAAAGTATAATGACCGATCTATTTATTAATTGATTGCATGTACGATACCTATAACCATAATGATGATGTATTTATTTTATGCATAATGATTAGGTATTTGTCTTATGCATAATGATCTTGTACTTGTTTACACATAACAATTGGGTATCTATTTATACATAGTGACCTGGTGGGAATTATGATATACTACAAATTTTAATCTATTATTACAATTAGCTTGATATCTATAGATAAACACATTGAATGAATATTATATGTAATAAGGATCTCATATAAATTACATCGATATTTGTAATTATGATCCTATGAATGTTTCAATTATGACCTCATACAAATGTTCAATTATGTGGTTGACCCACTACCATTAAAATTGTAGTAATAATGTTTCAATGGGTGTGTAACCAGATGGTAAGGATTCTCTATACATGGATATAAGTGAGGATAATTTTCATTAATTAAATTATATAGGTAATTTATAATACTAGGTGCTCTATTAGGGACAATTCACAAAACCTATAGGTGTATACGTTTTGTCATCGATGTGCTCTTTAGTACACATTAAGACAATATACTAATGATGTTAAATTTAAGTATGAATATGTGAATTGGTCTGATAAATATACATTTATATAGATATAATAATGCAAAAAGTTTTTAAAACCTATTCATGTATTCATACATTACCCTTTTACATTGATTATTGAATGGATAATATAAATTATAATATTAATAGATGATAATAGAATATTGTTCTGATTATATATATATGTGTGTGTGTGTGTGTGTGTGTGTGTGTGTGTGTGTGTGTGTGTGTGTGTGTGTGTGTGTGATCTTGTTGAGCTCATCTTATATTTGGAATGATATTAAGTTTAGTAGATCACTATAAATAGGCATAGGGCTTGTATCTTGTGACTAATAACAAGTAGACTGACAATATAAGTTTACCTAATATGACTTATCATGTAAATAATCAAAATAATTTTGTTTCTTATATTAGCATATATGTAGTTTTTAAGCATATTGATATGATATTATGGCTTGTGTAAAGCATGGGAAACATATATAGCTAAAACCTAGTCTTTACATTAATTTATAATAAGCTTTATGATATGATATGACTAGTGTGAAAAAATAAAACACATAATATAGATGTAACACTATAATATGTTATGTATTTATGAATTATTATGGTTATGATTAAAATAATATAGGTATAACTAGGCCTGATAGATTATACTTGTATGTAGGTGTGTGTTCTTCTAATTATAGTTCCATTGATGGTTTAGAACTATATTATAGAATCTTGTATAATAAAACCTTATGTATGCATGCATAACACCCCCTAAGAGTATAACAAATTTTAGAATCAAATATTATGTGTTTCATTTGAACTAAGACTTTATTTATTATAACTCATTGTTTGAACATAATTTTATGATTTCATTGATTCATAGTTTGTTATGATTGGTTGTGGTATTTAGTAGTTATGCATAAGAACACTAAACTATGATACTATGGGTTATCATAAGATGTCGTATATTTGGAAATCTAATGAGGAAAGGATAAAAAAACTATGGAGTATTAGATTATTGAATCCCTTATCTTATAAAGATCATCAATATATTTTGGGAACAAGAAAGTATAACGATTGTTAAAATCATATGGATTTCTTGACTTAAAAATATATTTGACCACTGATATATTATTTATATATCATTTACATAATTATAAATGGTATATATTATAATGTATGATTATTCATATATAAGTAACATATTTATTCATGGACTTAACCAATCATATGAAAATATTACATATATAGGTGCATTGGGTCATATGCCTAAGCTTATATCTAAATGGATGGTTATATTGAGTCACAAAGTGTCTGAGGGACCTAAACTATAACCATATGGAAGTAATACCTAGAAATGGAATTATGTTATTTAAATGAAATTTAATGGTATAACTTGGTTATAAGTTATCTAACTCTTTGAAAATAGCATGACTGACTATGTGTGTGTGTGTGTGTGTATACACACACACACAAACAATAATGAAAATTAATGAGCGGTACATATTATGAGTAGATTAAAATGTGCAAGAATTTAGACATATATAACATATATTAGTGTATCATGATGAGTGCCTATAATTTATATTTCTTCTGATTGTTAGTATGTAGTACTTTTTTATTATAAATTATACTTGATTGGATATTATTTAAGATTAAGGGACATTTTATTCTTGAAATTATTAGACTAGTTTTTTTATGATTGAGTAGTGTGCTCATGTATAATGAATTATGATATTATGGGATGTCATAGAGTGTATTTTATTTGAAAAATATAATCTAAATGTATTTTATACCTAAGTAGTATAAATTATAATTAATAAGTCTAGATTCATTCATATGCTTGATAGAGTAAGTGTATGTGTATTAGACATTTCTTAGAATAACATGTTTTATGATAGTTAGTGTAAATTACTGTATTGTGTTTGCTTACAAAAAATAGAGTGTGCAACTTAATATATATTATACTTAGGTGGTATAATCTCATCTTTTTTGCTTATTATTTTTATTATGAGATATATATTTTTATGAGATTAATTTATATGTTTAATGGAATAAATGTAATATTTTTAACTATTCCTATACTTAGCATGTTATGAAATTGCTAGTAGGATGTAGTCCATATGAATCTATTGGTTATACTATGTTAACCACATCTCAAATTGGTGATACTAAGTAGTGAGATATACTTCACTAGCTTATTAGTATCATAATGCTAGATGAAGGTACTCAAATCAAGAGGTGTGTATGAATTTGACTGATCTATAGATCATTTATTACTTGAAAACTTTGGACAAAGTAATTTTTACTGAGACATTATTATTTCATGAGTATGATTTACAAGTTTGTGCCATATATTGAATAAAATAGGTTTCTATGATACACCACATGCTTAGTTTTAAAATCATCTAGCACATGGGTACTAGATTGTCTCTCTAGATTATCATTCCATCATTGTCTACACATCCATGAAGGGATGGCCATTCTCTAATGGAATTAGTGTGGAGGGTCATTGGTCTATAGTTGGAGTGAAAAAGTGATGAAATGATGCTTTCCCTCCCCATAATAGTACTAATTTTTAGTCAACAATTGAGATTTCCATAGATGCTAATGTCTAGGGGAACTTATGCTTCACATAGCCATGTATCTTATATATGTGCATTGTATTGTATTTATTATTGAAAAATTATCATGATGAGCCATAATTATTTACTATTTAAACCTAGATAGTAGTGGATGTATGGTTGTACCAGCCATGGTTAGATATTTGTATTTTTATTATGATGATAATGATCAGTGATGTATGATGTAGTATTCTTAATTTACAATTACCACACTTAGATTATTTTTTATCACTAATTAGATTCTCATGGTGTAATATATTTATAGTATGTGTTTAAAAAATCAAGAATTTTTAGTTAGATCTTAGAGGGGTTATATAAATCTCAGTTGACCCAATGAATATCATTTTCATGCCAATCTAGTCAACTCCCTCTAATTTTAATAGCTATAAAGTTGCATTATGCTCTAATTAGCCTCCATAAAGCATTAAGTAACCCATTTCCCTTTTGCATGTCAATGGGGTTTAATAAAGTACTCCATCTTCCATGATGGATAGGAAATTAACCTAATAGCTTACATGACGTATCTATAAATTTTTATAAACATGCATTTATTACTTTAATAGTCCTCTATGCCAATAGTCTCCTCCTTTAGTTCACCAAGTAGGCCTATTAGGCAATTAAGCCTAGTATCTTAGTGTTAGTCACTTAAATGACAATGATTCATGAATAGAATACTAAAAAAAGTGAATGAGTTTTTTTTAGGTATAATAAAGCATTTCACACCTTGAATTATTACTTTCCAATAGTACACACCTGTAAAAATTATTCATTTTGAGTGACTAAGTCACTATTCACTAGCAATTTTAAACTAGCCCTTTGGTGTAAACATGTAGGGACATTTCCAAGATGAATTGTGAATAGTTTATAGCCTGAGAGGATGGAATACCCATTAGACTATCTTCCCCAATGATCTACAACCCTTAATCAAGATTTGTACCGTACATTCATCACTAAACCTTACAAAAATAGTTTTTTTGATGGGTTCATACAACTATTTATACAAACCAATGCCATGGATGGGATATCCTCAGAGTGAAATATGAGATTTAGGTGTCTCCCAAGCTATTTAAATTCATTTGGATATAGGTTCTTCAATATATTCTCCATTGGGTCACTGTTTGGGTTTTAGGGAGTTTAAAGAGGGTTTGGTTTGTTAGCAATGGTTCACAAAGGTTAGGTTCATAACCTATGAACTAATGCCACTATTTTCTTCTATAAAGGAGCCTAAACTTTCCCAAAGTGCTCATAACCCCATGTGACTATTTTTTATAGTTTCTAAATCACCAATTTTTTCTTTGGGTGATAATTATACAACACATAGGTACTGTCTTGTCTCTCTAGATTCTCATGCCATCACTATCTACTCATCCATGAAGGGAGGGCCATTCCCTGATGGGATTAGTGTGGGGGATCATTCATCTATGATTTATACAAACAATCATTTAGATGATGCTCTACCTCCTTATTGTAGTACTAGTTTTGATATGACACTTGAGATTTGTTGTAGATACTAGAGTTTGGGGTAACTTATGCTCTGAGGAGCCATACATATTAAATATGTGAATTCTATTGTATTTATTATTGAAACATTATCATGATGAGGTATAATTATTTAATATTTAAATCTAGATAATAGTGGTTGTATGGTTGTACCAACCATGTTTGGACATTTGTAATTAATTTCTATAATCATATTATGATGTGTTTCTTATGATGATAGAGATCAATGATGTATGATGTAGTATTATTCATTTATAGTTGTCATATTTAGAGTATTTTGTATGATCACTGATTAGATTCTTATGGTGTAATCTATTTATAGTATATGTGTTTAAAAAAATAATTCACGTATTTTTATGTAGATTGTTACATGTGGTATTAGAGTTATGGATTGAAATCTATGACCTAATGACTCCATTAACATTTTTTATCCTTTTTTTTACTAGTATGAACCAAAATAGCATTCCACTAAGCAGGAAAACCCTCAATATGTGATAGCACAAGTAGTATTGTATTGGTTAAGTGAAGTGCATTTTGAACTTGTAAGTACCTCAATGTAGAGTCATGCTACACCATGATTGATTTTATGATATCTAATAGATCCTCCTAAATGTATTTTTTACTATTTTAGGTAATCTATGTCCAAGAGTCTTGGAATTATGTTTAACTATAATTATAAAATGAGTGTGGTCCATTGAGTGTGTATCTTTGGGAGTGTTCATACCCATTTAGAGTTGTTAAAGAGTTGGTTTATTGAGTGTCTTGATGGTGACAATTATATAATATGTTTGGTTAGGTAAGTACATATCATAATTCTTGAGTCATGAATAAGAGATTCCTATAGTATTTTTGATCACTTAGATTGAACATCTTGAGAATGATTGTATTTTTACTTGTTAATCATGTCACCTTCACCATTTATGTTTTTTGTTGTGAGTGTTTAGAAAGCATGGGATGGTTCTCACTTAAGTATATGTGCATTAGTCATGTCTTTTTTATACTAATATGAGAAGTAGGAAATATTATAATACTATTTTTAGGTTGGCACCACCTAGTGCAATGGGAATTCTCCTTGTAGTGGAGTGTAGTTATCTTTATTGAGGGCTCCAATGTGTTAGGATTTTACTTATGGGGTGACACCCCATATGTTTATGTGTATTAGGAATAGGTTTAATATCACATAATTATCTTATAGGTGAGTTGTTATTCTCCCACCACAGTTTGACATTATTATAAATCACTGAGTGGATTCATATTCTTCATGTCAATTTAGTGTTACCTTAAAAAGATATTTGTTTCTAAAATGTTGATTATACCATATTCCTTGGAGTTAATAGAATAGTTTCTTATAGTTATTGTTTATATATAAGTTAAATAAATGGAATGTATTGATACATCTATTTGGTTAGTATTTTTCCTTCTACTAGTTGTCGAAGTAGGTTATGATACTACTCTTACAAATTGCTAAGTAGGTAGTGATTATGGTAACTTGGATTGTGATGTTATTTTTATACCATTTGAGGGGTTTTAAGAGTTTTTTTGTTGAGGTGTTAGTTATCTAATTTCCATTTGTGACTTTTTAGAGTCACTAAATTATCTAACTTGTGAACTTAAACCACATGGAGTGGGGAACCTAGAATTTTTATTGGTTTTAGATTAAGAACTATAAGTTGATTATAATTGCTATGTTATTATATACACTTGATTAGATTGATATAATTATATTTTTGGATCATGTTATTTTTAAGAGTTATTTATGTATCTTTCACCTTGAGAGAGTATAAAATAGGATTTACAGAACATCTTGTCAGTCTAAGGGGCTGAGATAAACTTATAACTTGTTGTGTAATTAAAGGAGCAAGTGAGAAGGCATTGTCTCATTTTTTAATTTTACTTTTATAAGGTTAAAAAGATAGTTTAATCCTTGTAATTTATATTTTATTATATTTTTAACATCATTTCCTCTTAACTATAAATATGACAGAATAGGTCAAGATAAGAAATATGATACTAGTTATGTTAAATTAGTGGAAACTTAATACAATTATCGAATGATTGTATGCTTTTTATTGTAATGTATGCTGCTACATATGGAATTATTTAGAATAAATTATTGATATCTATTAAATTTTAATATGTATTTATGATTCATTGAACCTTGTGCATATTTTAGAGATCATCATGTCATGGAAACCTAAGGGATGAGTGGTTAATTAAGAACATGAGTGCTAGGAGATGGGAGTAGATCCTACTTAGTATCACATTGAATTAGTAGTTATTATGTTAGGATATGAGAATGAGATCTTAACAAATCCATGATTTGGTAGATAGACTTATCAAATTTAATCATATGGACATATGCATGTATACTGTGGAATGTTTGTTCCTTAATTTTGTATACAGTAGAAATGTAGTATTTCTAGTTTCTATTCATCATTATACTTGTCAAGAGCTACATGGAGTAAAATTAGTATTAAAATTTTATAATTTTTAGGATCTATATGAAGTATCTATGGTATTAAATTATACATATCATTCTTGTTAGGTTTCCTAAATTCTCTAGAATGATAAAAATACTCTCTAGGATAGAGAGCTATTTGAAGGGGCTGGAAGGTTTTCAATAAATCTCCCTAGCCATTTGTTTTTAGCTTTTATGGTGATTTCATGTGTTTTAGGGAAGTTAATGAAAATTTCATTGAGATATGTGGGACCCTTCAAGGTATTAGAGTTGGTTAGTCATGTAGTATATAGGCTTGTCTTGTTGGTTTTGGACCCTAGGGTGGTGATTATTGAATCAATCAAAGTAAGTGACAATTTCAAACCTTATTTTCATAATAGGGAGATGTCACAGTGAAGGGTATTGTGGGACCAATATTTTGAGAATAGTACTATTTGAGAGGACTGTAATGAGTTATATATGTAAATTTCACATTTATTTACTTAATTTAATAATTTATACTATGATATTTATCTATTGAATAATATTTTCAATTCAGAACTTATATTTGAATAAGAATCATCCAAGATGATGACTAACTTTAGGGGGAAAGGATGTTACATCTTGATTTCCTTGCTAATTAAACTACTTGACTATTTGTTGATATTTATGGTTGAAAATTTTGATTTGATTATTTTTAACTAAGCTTTGAGATACATGGTGTTATGGGATAGTTGGATATATCTTAGGTTACATTATTTCATTTCTATGAGTTAGTTTTAGTATATATGTTTACATTATGAACATGTTCATTCTTTATTTTAATTACATATTATGATTTGTGTATATCATAATGGTATGGTCTAACTATCTACTTGTTGTGAGGTTGATGTAGAACTCATACCTTAGAGCGTGATGGAAGGAGAGTATCATTGGAGAGGGTTACATAGATGGAGATGTCATAGGATGATAGAGAAACTAGCTAGAATCCTATACACACCACATTAACTAGAACATGTTAGATGAATAATGGAATGGTTATAATAATGTGTTTAATATTACTTGCATTCAGAATTATTTCCTCATGGTTAGTTTAGTCAATGGTAAAGTGAAACTAGCATTATGTGTTTAGATTTCTTGTCATTTATATAACCATTAATGTTTTGTGATTTTTATAATTAGAGCAAATTCAGATTTATAAACTAATTAATTTATCATTAAGTCATTATGGAATTTGGTGATGCTAATTAAATTAGTGTTAAAATAAATAAAATATAGGAATTTCCAATTAAGTGGAAAAAATGGAAAATAAAAGAAAAAATAATAATAAATTAAGAGAAATAGGAAGTTTGAAATTTAAGAAAAACAAAAATTAAGATATTCATAAAAATAATGAAAAAAAAGAAATAAAGAGAAATAAAAAAAAAGAATAAGTTATACCCCTTTTCATATAGAATAAAAAAGAATATATACAAGGAAAAGAGGAAGGCACAGAACACACAAAGGAGGAGAAAGAAAGAACGTAGTGAGAGAAGAAGAAAGATAAGGAATACAACATAAGAATTAGTAAGGAAGTTCTAAGTAGGTTTTGTCTTAAATTTCGTAGTGGTATTCATGAAAACTGAATACATATATATTAAAAAATTATATAAACAAATACATATGTATATTTGTTCTGTATATATATGAAAAACTATATATATATGGAGAGATTCAAATATAGAAATAAAATGGTTTACATAGGAAAACTACAATGATATTAGGCTATATGTATGTTAGAATATACCATACAGAGAAAAAGTCACAATATCTTATGCAAATTATTATAGAAAACAATATTAATCATCAGGTGGAAAATTATATAAATATCTCAATGAGATCATAGTTAATGATATTATTTTGGAGTATATCATATATTAGATACATTCCACAATATATCAATAATATATTAAACTATTTAAATAAGTTAAAATACTACAATATCATATAAGTGAAAATAACATCATATATCTTAAATTTTATAAGTTTATCAGATCACATTATATAATAAATGATGTTATTACTATTAGTAGTTTTACATAAATTCATGGGTGGGTTTGATATAATGTATTTGTAATATGTAATGTGAAGAAACTATCTTGTACACATGAGCCTACAGGTGTTTATTCTTGCATATTAATCAAGTCACAAAGTGTTCCCACCAACCACGACTGACCATGGTAAAGAAATAGTTCATAGTTCATAAGATGTTGTATATAAAATACATGCCTAAAATATAAGGGACTATGTTAAATACTATGAATCCATTAATCCTAAAATAACATTCTACACTACATTCTGCACTACTGAAATTATATGAAAATTTCAACTAACAAAATGCATAACTCAATAAGTATCATTCTCCATATAAATTACAATGAATTGATTTATTTATTAATGTATTATATGTATAATACATATAACTATATCAATAATGTATTTTTTTATGCATAATGATTAGCTATTTTTTAATGCATAATGATCCTATACTTTTTTATACATAGCTATTGAGTTTCTATTTATACATATCGAACTAGTGGGCATTATGATCTCTTTTCAATTTTAAGTTGAATTTATGGTTATATTGATCTTGATAGATAAACAAAAATTCTATGAATATTAGATGTAACTAAGATTTCATAGGAATTATAGTGATAGATGTAATTATGATCCTATAAATGTTTCAATTATGAAATCATATGAAAGTTTCAATGGGTTTGTAATTAGATGGTAACGATTCTCTATACATGGAGATAAGTGGGGACAATTTGCATTACTTATATGATATATGTAATTTATGATACTAGGTGCTATAGTATGGATAATTCGCAAAAGCTATAGGTGTATACATTTGGTTGTCCATGTGATCTTTGGTACACATGAAGATAATATGTTGATCATGTTAAATTTAAGTATGACTATGTAAATTAGTTTGGTAAATATAAATTTATACAGATATAATAATGTGAAATGTTTATAAAACTAGGCCATGTATTCATAAATATAAATTATCATTGTAAAATATAAATTATAATAGTAATAGATGATCATAGAATATTGATCCGATTATAATATGTGTACATATCATTGATATTGTTAAACTATGATTATATGTAGAATAGGATTAAGTTTAGTGGATCTCTCTAAATAGGCATAGGGCTTATATGTTATGACTAATAACGAGTGGACCAAAAATATAAGTTCACCTAATATCTTGTCTTATCATGTAAATAATCAGAATGATTATGGTTCTTATACTAGAATATGTGTAGTTATAAGCATATTCATATAATATTATGGATTGGTTAAATCATGGGAAACATGTATAGCTAAAATATAGTCTTTTCATTATTTTAGGATAAGATTTACGATATGATATGACTAGTATGGAAGAAAAAAATATGTAGTTCATATGTAAAACTATAATAAGCTACATATTTATAAATTACTAAGGTTATACTTAAAATAATATAGGTATATATGTGCCTAATATCTTATACTTATACGTACGGGTGTGTTCTTCTAATTATAGTTCCATTGGTTGTTTATAACTGTATTATAGAATTTTGTATAATATAACCTTATGTATACATGTATAACACTTGCTGAGAGTATAACAAATGATAGAATGGAATATTATGTGCTTTATGTGAACTAAGACTTTATTTATTATAACTAATTGTTTTATCAAAATATTTTGTGATTCATAGTTACTTTATTATGAATGGTTTTGGTATTTAGTAGTTATGCATAAGAACACTACACTATGATAATATGGGTTATCATAGGGTATAGTATATTTGGAAATATATTTAGGAAAGGATGAAAAAACTATGGAGTGATATATTATTGAATCCTTTATCTTATAAAGATCATAAATATATTTTATGAATAGGAAAGTATAATGATTGTTAAAATCATGGGGAGTTCTTGATTTATAAATATAGTTGGCTGTAGAGTATAAAACTCTACATTTTTCATTTTCTGATTATTAGTTGTGCACTCCAAGTTTTGTCCTTGCGCATTTCAGTTTTGAGGTAGTAAAGTTTTTGACATAGAGTGCAGGCGTGAGTTTATTTTGCCTAAATTTTGTCTAAGTATCAAAGTTGCACAGAAGCTGACAAGTGTTAGAGGCTGAGACACATTTTATAATTATTGTAAGTTGCTCAAAATGTACCACATGTCCCATGATAAATCAATAGAGTGTGACAAGTGTTGGCATCCACGTTTCAAATTTATTTTGAGTTTTGAAAGCTCTTTTCAATAAGCTTTTCTTAGGATCAAGTGAAAGGTGCCAAGTGGAAACTATGGAAGGTTTCAATATGTTTTTCTAAAAGCAATGGATGATGCCATGTATCTATAGCTGAAGAAAGCGGAAGCTGCCACGTGTCAACATCTGAAATATCTTCACTTTGTTTCATCGATAAATAAAGACTGTGGTGGGACTCAAGTTTTTGTTTCTAAAGTTAGCAGAAGCCACCAAGTGTCACCATCTATATGAATCTAAAAATGAATCATGAATGTTTATACAGTCTAGCTAAAGATCAATGAAATCCACAACATGTCCCTAGCTAAAGAAAATAGAAGCTTCCACATGTAATTTGTTAAAAATATGTGGAAAGCAACACTTGTCCCCATTTCCCTTTTTAAAGTTTTTCGAGTGAGAAGTGTTGTTGGTCCCATTCTCCATAAATTGTTAAGGTTTGAAGAAGTGGACTTAAATAGATGTCAAAGATGGAACACTCTTGAGCAAAGACATAGTAAAGAGTATAAGTTACATGGAAAGTGTTGTGTGTCTTCGATAAGTGCCTCAGAAGCTACCAAGTGTCATTTTTTGGTACCTTTTGAATAATGAGAAAGTTTTCAAGTAGAGTAAGTGAAACACACCAAGTGTCTTCACCTATTTCACATTAGGAAGCATCCTATGTATCTACTTCATCCAATGAACTGTAGGGAGATGAAACATTTTAGATCTAAGAAATATCTTTTGTTAGACAATTTTAGTTTAGTTAGAGTTCAGTTAGACCATTGGATTGGGAATGTGTAGGTAATCTAGAGCTAGTTTGATGCTATAAATATGGGTGTAGAGATTACCAAGAAAGGATAATCAAAAGATAGAGAGAATTTTTTGGGAGAGATTATTATAAAGAAGTTTTAGACTTTTTTGTTGTAGCCAGTGATGTCATTTGCCTTTATTTTATTTTCTTGAGTTAGAAAGTTTGTGTAACTATGCATGTTTATGTCCCTTTTATGTAACTAGAAAATAAATAAGAAGACTAAGTTTTGTGCCTTTGTTGATATTTTATATGTTATTAGAAAATAATCTAAACTTTGAGCCTTTGATCCTATCTATTTTCATCTTTTACATTGATCATCCCTTGTTTGATCTTTAATGTAATATAATCTTAAAGGTAGCTTTATTGTGCTTAGAATTAAGGGTTGAATTAAATTCAAGCACATCACCATAGTTAGATTTTATTTTAATACATTTGTGTTTTTGTTTAATTCATATCCCTTTCATCATTATACAATAGAG
The DNA here is from genome assembly GCA_037957365.1 of Torreya grandis. Taxonomy (NCBI): domain Eukaryota; kingdom Viridiplantae; phylum Streptophyta; class Pinopsida; order Cupressales; family Taxaceae; genus Torreya; species Torreya grandis. The sequence goes on from JARHVA010005421.1 coordinate 1,046,743, forward strand.
ATAAAGAAGAGCCGGCTTCTTTAAAATCTGGAGGTCATTTCAAGTTGCAAGTCCCACATTCCTGAAACTTCGCATTGTTGGTGTTGGAAACAACACAATTTTAAGCATCAAAATTTTTTGGCATGCCTAGTGGGACAACAATATCTTGAAGTTTCTTTCAAGACCGTATGAACCAAAGAGCTACAAGGAGTCAGATCTGTGGACTAGTAATAAGATCTCAATCTGCTATAAATCTAGGTATTCTTTTTCCACCATTGGTAACTAGTCCAAGAAGAAGGGTTAATCAGTTTATACCAATTCCAAGAGCAAACATGGGAGCACCTATACCTCTAGGAAATTATGCAAGCTGGAATGTTGGTAGTCCTTTGAATCTCCCAATACCATCAGCCACTTGGGATCCTATCCTAGTAAATGCCCTAAAAGATCTACCCAAATTCAGTGGGAAAGATTTCAAAACACCTAAAGAACATATGAAAGATGTGTCTAATGTCTATGCTATACATGTGGTCACATAGAAAAATGTGGCCATAAGATTGTTAGCAGCTTTTTTTAAAGGGTAGACTTTGGAATGGTACCAATCTTTGACCTCAAATATAATATCTACATGGGATCAACTTGGAGATCTTTTCCTTGAAAGATTTGAATAAAAAGGTGATAAATCTTTTTTGTTGAAATAATTGATTACTATGAAAAGGGCACCATAAGAAGCAATGACTGACTTCAATTCAAGATTTCAAAAGACTTGGGAAAGAATCCCTGGTACAGTAAGATCATTACTAGGTATGGCTATAGTATTTTATCTTAAAGCTTTAAATTTAGATATATCAGTAATGGTTCGGTCACTTGGAGGTTAGACTCTGCCAAAGGCTTATGACCATGCAGTTAGAGCTGAAAATAATTTAATATATGCTGGAAAGTTGCCCCCAAGGCCTCCCATGCCCATGTTTCTAGAGATTACCTTACCTTTGCCTCAATAAACCCTAATTCCATAGCCCCACCTGTGTCTATGTACACATATCCTCAACAACCTGCTAAAGAACTTGTCCCTGCCCAGTCATCTAAGGTGGATGATATCAAGAACATCTTAAGGACATTTTCAAATGAGTTAATTAACATAAAAAGATAGTAGAATCCTTATCCTAAAACTCAATATCAAGGCTACCAAAGAAATAGATTTCCACCACAACTAAACTAGTATCAGGGTCATCAAAGGCAAAATAACCCTCAGCCAACAAACCAATTAGTTGTAGTCCCTACACCCTCACAAACTGTTCCCCCCAATCCAAATAGAGAGATTGTTCAGGTGCAGAATAATTATGTAGATGGCACTAATGCTTGGTGTTTTCCTTGTAATAATGCTCATACACCCAGAGATTTTCCCATGGGTAATCTACAACAAAAGTTAGTAGAGCAAAGAAGAATGGATGGACAATTTACAATTACTTCTGACACTCAAGCCTACTAATCTCCTAGTATGCAAAATTCAGTCCTGATGGCTCAGATGCAAGGGATGTCCTTACAATAATAAGAAGAAATAGCCCTTGAACATGCTCTATTTTCATGGTTTGAAGATGAAGAGTCAGTATTCTTGAATGAAGCTTCCACATCCAAGAAGCTAGTAGTACAATCAGATTACTACATCAGATCAAAGAGAAAGATGATGGAACAACGTAAAGTAATAAATAATGAAGTTATGAGACCTCCTCCATTTCAAAGTCATCAAAACATAGTTTCTAGATAAGAAGTGCCTCGGCTAGTGCTGAACCAAGTAGTTCTTGGACAAGTTCAAGAAAAATCAAGGTACCCTTATTTTCTAAGAACCTAAACATTAGGACCAGTGAATGTGGTGGATCAGCTAAAGAGAACCCCAACACGTGTCAATATGGGACATATTAGCTATTCCTGAGAAAAAGACATTGTTAGAAGAAGCTCTTTAAGGTCAAGCAGTGCCTAAACATACTAGCACCAAAGAAGGACTTATTGATGAAGAAAATTTCAAGGACACAGTTCTTCTAAAGACAACAACCTTTTTGAACAATGCAGCAAAGGTAAGTAAATCCAAACTAGATCCCTTTTATTTAACACTGATAGTTGGAAAGAAACTATTGCATAATGTGATGATAGACTCAGGGGCTAGTACTACAGTAATGCCTAAGCAAATAGTTGATGCTTTAAAAATAAAGTATGAGCCACTTACTAGAGGAGTCATGTAGCTAGATGGAAAATCACTGCAAACAATAGGTAGAATTAAACAACTTCCATTGTAATTATATACTTACCCAAATATAATTGTCAATCAAGATGTAGTAGTCATAGATATACCCCCTGTATTTGGTCTATGTTTATCTAGGGATTTCATAGCCAAAATAGGAGGATATATGTCACTTGATTGGTCTCACCTCATCCTAAAAACCAAATATGTTTCAAAGATGAAAATATTATCTGAGCCATTATCTTAGGATCATGTCACTAATGAACCAACCTCAAAATTAGAGGTAGCTCATGCTATGATAAATAAGGAAGAAAAGGTCTTTATTGAAGAGTTCAGTGATTAGACTGAACATGACCAAGAGGAGTAAAATAACCATTTGTTAGCTATGATGCATAGTGATCGATATGGAAATTATGACTCTACTGGTCTGGGCACTTATGTCATTTTTGATGAAGACCATGAAATCCCAAATGTTTTAAGGGAAGAAATGCCAACTACTCAAGAATATAAAAATGATTTAGAAATTTGGACCTTAAATTTTGATGGGGATAGAAGTAAAAGTGGTGCTAGAGCAGGAATTTGTCTTATTGCTCTAAATGGGGAGAAAATTTTGAGAGCTATCCGTTTCCAATTTGCTTGTACTAATAATGATGTTGAATATGAATCCTTAGTACATGGGCTCATATTAGCCAAGAAAAAGGTAGTAAAGAATATAATAGTAAAATGAGATTTAGAATTAGTGGTGAAGCAAATTAGGGAAAAGGAAATAGCCAAAAATGTAAGGATGAGATCTTATAGACACATAATTTGGGACCTAATTGAAGATTTTAAAGTTTTCAATATTGAAGTAGTTCCTAGAACCCAAAATTTTGAAGCTGATAGGATGGCACAGATTAGCTCACAGTTTTATCTAGCAATTGGCTTATTAGTTAACAATAAGTTAGTAAAAGTTATAGTAAGGCCGACTATCCTAGACAATGATGAGAATTAGCAAGTATTTGAAAATGATTCTCTGGTACTCTCATTATTACAACAATTAGGGAAATTTGATGATCAATTACAACCAAAAATTGAAGAGGCATATGGAGACCAAGTTATACAGTAAAATAATAATAAGCTTCCCAAAGGCTTGATCACTTTAGAAAACCTATTTGATCTAGAAGATGTAGGCCTAGAGAAGAAAAGGTTCCAAGTAAATAAAGTAGATTATTCTGAAATAGACGTGAGTGAAGGGAGAAAATAAAAAATTGAAAATTCTACAACTCAAGATGAATGGGAAAGACTAATTGACTTATACAAAATATATGATAAAGTCATAGATTGGATCTATAAAGACCTTCATGGATATAATAGAGACATCATTCAACACAATAGAACTGACTGAAGGATCTAAGCTAGTCAGATAGAAGTAGAGGCCAGTAAATCCAAGGATTTAATCTCTAATGGTGGATGAGTTACAGAAACTTTTAGATTGTAAAATATTTTTTCCAATCTAACACTCAACCTAGGTATCAAATCTAGTACCAATCAAGAAAAAGAATGGTGACATAAGACATGTATAGATTTCAGAGACTTGAATAGAGCATCTCTGAAAGATCACTATCCCTTGCCCTCTATGGAATAAATTTTATAGACTGTGGCTGGATCAGAGAGATTTTACTTGCTAGATGGTTTCTTTGGATACAATAAGATTTGGTTGGCTAATGAAGACCAACACAAGACTACTTTTAATACCAAATGGGGAACATTTACATATGCTAAGATGTCATTTGGCTTGTCAAATGATGGATCCACTTTTCAAAGAGCTATGGATGTAGCATTTGGGGAACTTATAAATAAAATCATCTTGATTTATCTTGATGATATTATTATTTTTGCCAAGAATGTTGTTGATCATTTTGATCATTTAGAATCTATTTTTAAGAAATGTCAAGAATTTGGAATATCCCTAAATCCCAAGAAATGTATCTTTATTGTACCTCAAGGCAAAATATTGGGACATATAGTATCTAAAGAAAGAGTTTCTATAGATCTAGAGAGAGTTTCAGCCATAATGAACTTGCCCCTACCAATAAATAAGAAAGTAATTCAATCTTTTTTGGGGAAGATTACTTGTGTCAGTCGGTTCATATCTGACTTTGTAGGCTTAGTAAGACCAGTGACACTCTTATTGAAAAAATACATGGTTTTCAAGTGGACTATATAAGGAAGGAAAGCCTTTGAAGGGGTCAAGAAAGCAATTTCAATGGGCCTAGTACTTAGAAACCCAGACTTTTCTAAGACATTTGTAATGTATGTCTTTAGAGGAGAGCTCAGCATTGCTATTGTCCTAACACAAAAAGATGATAGATAGGAGGGAGAACATCCAATATATTTTTTCTCAAGGACTCTTAGGGAATATGAAACCAGATACAACTTTGTCGAGAAACAAGCATATGCTATGGTAAAATCCCTTAAGAAATTTAGGCATATATTATCAAGAAGTAAGATTTTGATACTTGTGGCTCACCCAAGTGTTAGAGAATACATTATGGAGGGTGAAATTATTGAAAAAAGATCAAACTAGATAACAAAGATACTTGAATATGATGTAGAGGTCAAACCCACTAAGCTAGTTAGAGGTAGGGGTTGTGCCAATACATGAATCAAGAGCTTGAAAATATGATACCTAAAGAAACAGATTCATAAATAGAAAAGGAAATTGTATTGAGGATACAAGAGGTTGATTATAACTCCTGGGTCACAAATTGGATTCATTTTATGAAAAATGAGATTTACCCAAGAGAACTCCCTCAAAACAAGAAGAGATACTATATGATGCAAGGGGTCCATTTTGTTTTAATTGAACAAGTTCTTTTCAAAATAAATTCTGATGGCAAACTCTTAAGATGCATAGAGAAAGATGAGGCTAAGAAAATACTGCATGAAATGCACCATGGAGATTTAGGTGGACATTTTTCTACAAGAAGCATAGCTATAAAGATAAGTGAGGTAGGTTATTTCTGGCCTACTTTATTTACAGACTCTTATCAACTAGTAAAAAAGTGTCAATCTTGTCACTATTATTTGGGAATGAGAAGGAATGCAGTAATGCCCCTTAATCCTATAATTGTTGATGAACCCTTTGTTCAATGGGGTCTTGACTTCATTGGAATGATAAATCTAATGTCAAGTATCAGTCACAAATGGATTCTAACTACCAAAGATTATTTCACCAGATGGACTGAGGCAGTGCCACTCAAAGAAGCAATAGAAAATGTGATCCTAGACTTTCTAGGGAGTATCACTACTCACTTTGGGGTTCCTCAGACCATAATTTTAGATAATGCTAAAGCATTTTTAGTGTCTAAAGTATCTAAATTTGCATTAAAGCATATAATATAATTGAAAACTTCCTCTAATTATTACTCTTAGGATAATAGTTTGGTAGAATCAACCAACACGAACATGATTAGACTCATCAAGAGAATAGGGGCTAATCATCACAAAGAGTGGCATAAAGTGCTAAATATAACACTATGGGCTGATAGAATTACACCTAAGCAGGTGATAAAAATGTCCCCATATGAATTGGTCTATGGCAAGCCTGCTATAATACCCCTAAGCTTGGAGATTCTTGCTCTCCAACTATTAAAATAGATTGAAATTGAGGAAAATGGCCCCATGCAGGTCAGACTTGCTAAAATTTTGGAAGTTCAAGGAAAGAGGGATGTATCACATGATTCATTAATAAATCATCATAAAATAATTAAACTCTACTTTGATAAAAGGACTTCAAATCCCTATTTTGAAGTAGGCTAAATTATTTTGAAATGGGATGCAAGAGTTGCCAAGCCAGGTCAACACACTAAATTTGAAGCATTGTGGACTGGCCCCTATAAAATTTATGCATGTAAATAGAAAAACTCATTTGAGCTAGAAACAATGGAAGGCAAACCTAAATATATTCATGTGAATTGGATCTACTTGAAACATTTTAGTTAAGATATGTCTCTAATGTATTATAGTTAGATAGTTCCCCTTTCTTTATTGATTTATTTTCCCATTTTTCTTTCCTGCTCTTTCTTTTAAATAAGTGTTCTTTGAACATGTAGCCATGGCTCAGAGTCTTTTTCAAAATTTTCAAAACTTTCAACACATTAAATATCTCCCAAATCCTTAAATTCCCCAAGGTACCTTGCGCAACCACTTTCATGACGTGTCTAACTCGCTGTCTCATGAAGATTTAGTAAGATTTGCTAACGGTTATCCAGTTTTAATGCTATTTTGAGACTTGATGGGTCATTAAATACCCCATAACAAGAGTTAAAGATTAATAGTGTCTCAAACATTCTTGTGTCTACTAGAAAATCCCTATTACTTGAATTTTTAGTTCATAGTGAACCTACATAGTGAAAGTGCCTTCCCTATTACAAAGCTCCATACCTGTTACCACATTTCACTATTTACAAGTATAGATATAGATATGGAGGGAGCACAATATTTTGAACAAGGGTATAGGATTTACGAATCCATTGATAAGTTTCTCACAAGTAAATCATATACTTCAGCCCCTACACAACCTTTAAAGACCTATCCATGGACTAGAGTCCTTGAAGTTGGTTATGCAAATGACCCAGCAAAGGTGAAATATTTTGGAAATGAAATCATGGACCCAATTATTCAAAAGCCAAGAAAAACTCTCAGAGAAGGGGCACATCAAAGGTGTATTTAGATGGCCAAGTTTGGACAATATAAAACATTCGCAATGAGGATATGAACTTCCCAACTAGCACAATTCATTGTCCCAGGTGTACATCCATACCCTGACTTGGTTGAAATATGCTCTGAATTATTTCATGCATCCTCAAATACCATACAACATGGTCCATTCATTTTGAAAATTACACCAAAGGCTATCAGAGACATGTTGGCCTTGTATCATGACAAGACAACCATGTTTCCCACCTTTCCAAAATATAGAAAATGTGGGCAAATGTCAATACTCAATTGAGGTTTCTAAAATTAGAATTCCAATTATGCAATGATGATACCACTATGTCAGCACTGCCAACAACAAGAGCACAATTTGCATAAGCCAGTCAAGAGACAATTTCTATGATGGCATTCATTTTTAGACTGAAAGATGATTTAACTATCTATGAAGAACAAATGTCCATCCTCTTCAAATTGAAAATTATTGACAAGACTCAAGAGTATCAGTTGGATTTTTCTAAGTATATTGCATATTCAATGGTTGAAAAACTCACCCAATTTAAATCTAAAGGTGTTTTCAGGTATTTTTCTTATCTATTTCACCCTATGTTGTATCAAAACTCTAACATCTTTTCCCAACACATGCATCTAAATATGTATGACCCAAGCTTTGATCTACATAGGACCATTCCTGTGTCTGCATGGACACATATCTTGTCCAAAACTAGTGACCCATATGAATTTTGGGAACTTTTTATTTCCCCTACTTTTTGTCATCTAAACCCAGAGCTAGTTGTAAATGGATTGATTCCAAGTATCTCATGCCTTATGACCAATTGTACTATTCCTTGTGATTATTTTTTTGGATCCCATCATACTATTATTAGAGTCCATGGTTTTAGTGGAGAACCAATGTTGCTACCTAAGATTTTGACCCTTAGGTTAGCATTTTTAGAGGTCACCAAGCAAGTGTCTATGGTGGATAATGAATATGGCATTAGGAAGAAAAAGAATAAAATGTATGATGTTCCATGGGTAACAAACAACATGGCCCTAGAGGTCAGAGATGTTGAGATCATGTTGCTAAGAAATTTAGCCTTCTTAGGTTTCTCTTTAATTGAAGATAAATGGGGATATGACCCTAATGGTTTCATAACTTCATGGGTCAGGAATAATAAGGTTGCTACCAGAATTATGCATGAGGGCTGTCCCTTTTGGGAAAATAGAAGAAATCCTAGAGAAGATATTCCTAATTTTTATGTAGAATTGATGGATTTACCCCTCTAAGAAGATATGCCATGGGAAAGCTTTTATGTTAAGAAAAGGGATTTTGATCCTAAAATCAGAATGACTTCTAGTTTAAGAAGAACATTAAAGAACAAAGAATAGAACACTGAGAAAATATAAGCCTATTGGAGATATAGGTAAGAGATTTGTGAGACAACTCACTCTTTTGGAAATGTGGATTTAGATGAGAAATGGGAGGAACTCTGGGATGAATGTCATCTATCTCCTATCTCTATCCCTAATACAAGCAATTTGCAGACACAAGGTGGAGAGTTAGAAGCTAGAGCAGAATCCAGTCAAACATTGTAGACCCTAGGGCAAACCTCAGCTGCGGTAGCTGTAACTATTTGGCCCCAATCTCTCAATACCATTGAAAAACAAAAGAATGTGTTATCTTCACCACCAAAATCTTCTCCATCAGTTTCAGCCCTTGTGATTCCCAGTTTTACATAGTCACCACTAGCAACAGTGGTAAATGTTGAAGAGAAGGGAGCACAGGCAAAAGAAGAAACACCAAGGAAACATAATTTCCCCTACCACCTCTATTGTGCCCATGTCTCATTTTGCTCCATCTATCCATACTCAGATCACATCATTGCCTTAATTTTCCCCCTCTATTCTTAAGAAAGTACCTCTTCATATTTTCCCTAGCCAACATTTGGCTATTCCCTATGGCTTGCCACAGGGTTATCCTTTTACGAGTGGGTACATTACCTCTCCTTCTACCTTCCAAACTCAAGTAGATACTGCTAAGAAGGCTAGAGAAGCCCAGATGGAGAAAAATAGGATGAAAGATAACAAAACCTTGGCTACACCACATATGAGGTCACAATTTGACCCAATATAGTAGCAATTAATGGTGACCCATTTGTCACCTAATGTCATCAAGCCAAATGAGTAGATGTAGCCTGAAGATTATACCATGAATGCAGTGGCAATAGATATGTCACTTTTTAGACCCCATGATAAGGTTGAGCTACTAAATGAATCCAATTCTACAGTAGCTAAGGATTATTTGAAAATATCAAAGAAGCTACAGAAGATGGAGGTTGATCTAGCCCAAGAGAAGGCAAACTATAGCAGTTTGACTATAGAAATCAATACCAAGAATAATGAAATAAAGAGTATCAACAAATAGTTGTAAGATACTATTTATCTTCAAAATCACCAGGTTATTCAAGCCCAAAATGATTCTTTAAAAGTAGGGCTAATGCAGGTGAAAGATGTAGTGACAACCTTAAGGCAAGAAAAGGCAGCATTTCAGGAAAAATGTGAGGAAAGCCTGCTATAGGTCACTCAACTTCAATAGAAGCTGATAAATGAGTAGAAAAATACCATTGCTATACATACCCAACTTCAAGCTAAGTGACAAATGATAGAACAATTAACACTTGAATTGGCTAATAGGCCAAGGAATGCAGGGGTTTTAAATCTAGTTAAGGAGCTTTATGAATCAATATGGAAAAGAATTTTTGAGGAGATTATTTAGCTCATACCTTATCTAACCTTTTTGCTAAATGCATAGAAATTGTGTGAAAAGGTGGAGACTTCAGTTGAAGGCACTCTGTCTACTATCTCTTTGAGAGTGTTTGACTCTCAAATGCTACTGTAAAAGCAATATGATGTAACTGATGGAACATTGTCAGCAACAGGCATTAATGATAGAATGATCACTACTAAAAGAGTGAATGAAGTTTTTAATTAAAACTCCATAGCAGTCAATTGTAGAGAGATTCTAGATGTGGTGAAAGAAGGAATCAAAGACATGAAACAACACATTGAAGATCTGGTGCAATTGGGTCTTCCTTCCCCTTTTCCTGATAGCAACACTGTGTTGATGATTGATGAGATTAAATCTTTGTTGTTAGCTAAGAAAAATGATCAGGAAACCTTTCAAGGTTTAAGAGATTATTCATCAGTGCCTGAAGTAGAAGCTATTTTGATTCCTATTTCCCAGCTTGAATTTAAATTAAAGGCTATAGTTCATATTTTGTAGAATTTTTCACACAAGGATGTCATCAATCTTGATTTATCCTTCCATGAATTACAAAATAAGTAGGGATTATTTGATGATGATTGGTCTACTTATCAGACAACATTACTAAAGTTGTGATTTTTTTCACATTTGATCATGCAAGAGATTTTCGATTATTCTTTTTGAGCAGGCTCAAAAGTCCTTGGTGTTGCCAATAACTGTAGAGTAAAACACTCTACATTTTTCATTTTCTAATGTTTAGTTGTGCACTCCAAGTTTTGTCCCTATTCATTTCAATTTCAAGGCAATAAAGTATTTGACATAGAGTGTGGGTGCGAGTTTATTTTGCCTAAATTTTGTCTAAGTATCGAAGTCACACAGAAGCTGCCCAGTGTCAGTGGTCGAGACACATTTTATAATTTTTTTAAGTTGATTAGAATGTACCACATGTCCCATGATAAATCAGTGGAGTGTGACAAGTTTTGGCATTCACATCTCAAATTTATTTTGTGTTTCAAAAGCTTCTTTCAATAATCTTTTCTCAGGATCAAGTGGCAGGTGCCAAGTGGCAACTGCAAAAGGTTTCAATATGTTTTTTTATTAAAAGCAACAGAAGATGCCACGTATCCATAGCTGAAGAAAGTATAATTTTCCATGTGTCAACATCTAAAATATCTTTACTTTGTTTCATCAAGAATTAAAGACTGTGGTGGGACCCAAGTTTTTGTTTCTAAAGTTAGCAGAAGCTACCAAGTGTCACCATCTGTATGAATCTAAAAATGAGTCCCAAATGTTTATACAGTCTAGATAAAGATCAATGGAAGCCACCACATGTCCTTAGCTGAAGAGAATGGAAGCTACCATGTGTCATTTGTTAAAAATACGTGGAAAGTGACACCTGTCCCCATTTTCCTTTTTAAAGTTGTTTGAGTGAGAAGTGTTGTGGGTCCCATTCTCTGTAAATTGTTAAGGCTTGAAGAAGCGGACTTTGATAGATGTCAAAGATGGAACACTCCTAACAAAAGGCATAGTAAAGAGTATAAGTTACATGGAAATTGTTGTGTGTTTTTGGTAAGTGCCTCAGAAGCTGCCAAGTGTCATTTTTTGGTACCTTTTGAAAAATGAGAAAGTTTTCAAGTAGAGTAAGTGAAACACACCAACTATCTTCACCTATTTCATAGTAGGAAGCGTCCTGTGTATCTATTTCATCTAATGAACTATAGGGAGATAGAACATTTTAGATCCAAGAAATATATTTTATTAGACACTTCTAGTTCAGTTAGAGTTTAGTTAGATCGTTGGATTAGGAATGTGCGGGTAATCTAGAGCTAGTCTAATGCTATAAATGTGGGTGCAGAGATCACCAAGAGAGGATCATTAGAAGATAGAGAGAATTTTTTAGGAGAGATTATTATCAAGAAGTTTTAGACTTTTTTGCTGTAGCAAGTGATGTCATTTACCTTTGTTCTATTTTCTTGAGTTAGAAAGTTTGTGTAACTATGCATGTTTCTATGCCTTTTATGTAACTAGAAAATAAATAAGAAGACTAAGTTTTGTGCCTTTGTTGATATTTTTTGTGTTATTTCAAAATCATCTAAACTATGAGCCTTTGATCATATCTATTTTCATCCTTTACATTGATCATGCCTTGTTTGTTCTTTAATGTAATAGAATCTTAAAGGTAGCTTCACTGTGATTAGAATTAAGGGTCGAATTAAATTCAGGTGCATCGCCATAGTTAGATTTTATTTTACTAAATTTTTGTTTCTATTTAATTCCTATCCCTTTCCTCGTTATACACTTGAGATAAAGAAGAGCCAGCTTCTTTAAAATATGGAGGTCATTTCAGGTTGCAAGTCCCACATTCTTGAAACTTCCCATTGTTGGTGTTGGAATCAACGTAATTTTAAGCATCAACATTGACCATTGATATAATATTTATATATCATTTATGTTTTATGATTATTCATATATAGGGAAAAATATTTATTCATTGAATTAATAAACCATATGAAAATATTACAAATATAGGTGCATTAGGTCATATGCCTAAGATTATATCTAAATGGATGGTTCTATTGAGTTATAAGGTGTATAAGGGACTGAAACTATAACCATATGGAAGAAATCCCTATAAATAAAATTAAGTTATTTAAATGAAAGTTTATGGTATAACTTGGTTAAATGATATTTGACTCTTTGAAGATAGCATGGTTAATTGTTGATATGTATATACATACAATAATGAAAACTAGTGTGTGTTACATATTGTGACTAGATTAAAATATAAAAGTGTTTAGACATCTATGTCATATATTAGTGCATCATGATGAGTCCCTATAAGTTATGTTTCTTTTGATTTCTATTATGTAATACTCGATTGGTATAAACTATACTTGCTTGCCTATTTTTTAGGATTAAGGGACATTTGAAACAACGTTGTTCATGCTTGAGTAGTGTGATCATGTACAAAGACCTATGATATTATGGGATGTCATAGATTGTATTTTATTTGAAAACTACAATCTAAACTTATGCTATACCCATGTGGTAAATACTATGATTGATATGTTTAGATTCATTCATACACTTGGTAGACTAAGTGTATGTGTGTTGGACATTTCTTGGAATAACATGTTTTATGATAGTTAGTAGAAATTATTGTATTGTGTTTTGTTACAAATAGAGTGTATAGACTATTATATATTATACTCAGGTGGTATAATTTCATCTTGTTTGTTTATTATTTCTATTATCGGATAAATATTTTTATGAGATTAATTTATACATTTAATGGAATGTCTTTTTTTTAAATTATTCTTATACTTGGCACATTATGTTCTTGATAATAGGATTTATTCCATATGAATCTATTGGTTATAATTTTTTAACCATATCTTTCATTGGTGATACTAAGTAAGTAGTGAGATTGACTTCACTAGCTTACTAGTATCACAATGCTAGGTGAAGGTAATCTGATCAAGTGGTTTGTATGGATTTGATTGATAGATAGATCATTTATTATTTGAAAGATTTGACCAAAGTAATGTTTAGTGAGGAATTATAATTTCATGAGTATGATTTACATGTTTGTGTGATATATTTAGTAGAATGGGTTTCTATGATACACAACATGTTTGATTTAGAAATCATACAACACATGGTTACTAGTTCATCTCTCTAGATTCATGTGCCCTCACTATCTACTCATTTATGAAGGGATGGCCATTCCATAATGTTATTATTTTGGTGGATCATTGGTCTATGGCTGGTGTGGAAAAGCACTTGAATGATGCTCTCCCTCCCCATAATAGTACTAATTTTGAGACAACACATGAGATTGCCATAGATACTAGAGTCTAGGGTAACTTATGCTCTAAGGAGCCATGTATCTTATATATGTTCATTTAATTGTATTTATTAGTGAATAATTATCATGATGAGATGTAATTATTTACTATTTAATCTTGGATAGTAGTGGTTGTATGGTTGTACCAATCATGGTTGGATATTTGTCATTAATTTATATAATCATATTATGATGTGTTTTTTAAGATGATAGTGATAAATTATGTATTATATAGTAATCTTCATTTACATTTAACACACCTAAAGTATTTTTTTATCATTGATTAGATTCTCGTGGTGTAATCTATTTATAATATATGTGTTTAAAAAAATTCATGTATTTATAGTTAGATCCCAGTGGGGTTGTTATATTTGGAGGCTAATTAAATATTAGTTTACCCCATGAAGATAATTTTAATATCAATCTGGTCAACTCCCTCTAATTTTAATAGCTACAAAGGTGCATGATGCTGTAATTAGCCTCCATAAAGAATTAAGTAACCCATTTCCATTTTGGATGTCAATGGGGTTTAGTAAATTGATATATATTATATGATAGATATAAAATTAACTTTATCACCTACATGAGATAGTTACAATGTGTAATTACCATGCATTTATTCCTTTAACAATCCTCCATGCCAATAGTCTCCTCTTTTGCTTTACCAAGTAGGCTTATTAGACAACTAGGCTTAGTCTCTTAGTGTTAGTAGTTTGAAAGACCATGATTCATGAATAAAATATTAGGAATATGTGAATTATTTTATTTTAGGTATAAAAAATCATTTCACACCTTGACCTATTCCTTTCCAATAGTACACACCTATAACATTTGTTCATTTTAAGTGACTAGGTTACCACTCACTAGCATTTTTAGACTAGCCCTTTGGTATAACCTATAGGGGAATTTATAGGAATAATTTTGAATATTTTTTGGATTTAGATGGTATAATAACCCTCATACTATCTTTGCCAATGATATGAAACCCTTCATCATGATTTATACACTACATTCATCATTAAACCCTGAGAAAATAGTGTTTTTGATGGGTCTGTATAACTTTCCATACATTCCAATGCCATGTATGGAATATCCTCAAAGTTAAATATGAGATTAAAGTGTCTCCCATTCCATTACAATGCATTTGGATTCAAGTTTTTCAATATTTTCTCCATCGGGTCACTATTAGGGTTTTAGGGAGTTTTAAGAGGGTTTGGGTTTTTATCAATGGTTCATAGAGGTTAGGACCCTAACCTATAAAAAAAATCCACCAATTTCTTCTAGACAAGGATATTAAACTTTTATAAATTGATCAAAACCCCATGCAACTATTTTGTATAGTTACAAGTTCATCAAATTGTTCCTTGGGTGACATTTGTGCATTATGTGCACTTTCAAGGCATTTTTAGGGTAAAGTGACCAACTCTAATCTTTCCTCTTCAAACCATTATTTATTACACATATTAAACTCCTTGAAATAAATATCCATTATGGTTTTAGGTCTTATATAGCCCTATTTTATCCTCTGTTTCAATCTTTAAGTAGCAATACCTTGAGAAAGGTGTTAGACCAATAGGCCTAATAATATGGTTCTTATATTTTGCCTCCAAACTAGAGTTATGAGGGAAATTGGCCACCCGTTATAGTATGAAACTGATAACTTAGGGCCCTTAGATCATTTGTGTTAGCCTGGGTAAGCCACTTACTTCTCCTTTATGAACACATTGTCCTCTACTAGGCACCTAGGCATGTTTGCAGGTGGTTGTTAGATTTAAGGGTCCATGCAGGCATATATTATATAGCTCTTTAAGACCTATATATCCCTATTTCTCTTCATAAACATGTATAATGTACCTATCCATTATAATTTATTGTATATAGGCTTAGATTAGTCCCTCTTAGGCTTTATCTATACACTATATACCCTGAACATGCTAATTTATAGACCATTTGGGTGCCCATGTGACTTGGAGAGACCATTAAGACCATTTCAAGGCCCAACTACCTCATTTGGAAGAATTTGAGGCTGTAATTTTCTCATCAAATATTAATCAAGGTTTAGAGATGGTTTTAGTGGCCTAATATCTAATCATTGGTTCATAGAGTACAAGCCTCAAAGCTAAAACCTTTTTCCATGTATGTCTATCCCATAGACCCCTTAAAAACTCTTTAATATATCTTTGTCCCATGTAGATTATACGGTGAGTATTGAGTGAAAGTTGGTGTCCTTCAAGATTTTTGTTAAGAATTTTGTGTAGGTTTTATTGTTAAGGATTTTTCATAGAGTTAGGGTCCTTGATGTAACTCTTTCCTCCATGGATATTAGGTGAATAATGGTCCCCAAATCCCCCAAATATAACTTGGCATGATTAATCATGTTATGTAAGCTATGAGTATTTGATTTGGCATCTTGACATGGAAGACTAGGATAGTGAAGCTTGATAGGGGTGGTAGGACAAAATTTGACAACTTCCTTACTTTTCATTATCTAAAACACATACTTGAGGACCTAAATTATCACCATACATCTTATTATGGCCTTAATTATACTTGGGGGTTTTGATCTTCCACTAAGATGATGATGGGATCTTGATGGTTAAGGATGGCTTTAGGTCTTATAGGATTAGACTATGTTGTAGAACCTTAAGTCACCTATAGGTGTGTTTTTAGCCTTAATTTTACACTAAAACCTTTATCCATATTATTTACACCCTTTTTACTTGACCTCATATTCCTAGATCACCATATTTGTCTCTCTCTCATGTAGGCTTGTTCTGACTATCATTATTCAGTACAAGTGCTTAAACCAATTGGTGTTAGAGACCTAAGTATCCTTTTCTCTCCATTATTTAATACTAGTGTGATTAGATTACATATTACATATGATATTAGGTTTGAAAATAACCCTTTAGATTGGGCCTCCCATATCTCTACCATCATAACTTTTTTACATAGTCATACCCATAAGCCTGTGTTGATGTGGTTAACTCAAATTAGGTAGCTCTTCAAGCCCAATCATACCTTTAGGGATAATGAATAGTATGGTTTACATCCAAATGGAAGATGATCTAACCAATAATTTTTATTATCATTCACAATTAGTCAGGCATCCTAATTGGTTAGGCAGATGTGGATGCACCTAGGCCATTTCTTGAACATCAATGAATTTCCTCAAGGCAATCATATTTCTAAAAATGGACCACCCTTGTATTACATAGGTTTATTAGTTTTGTGGTCTAGTAAAAAACCCTTGGAGATTGGGCCTGAGTTGTTCTATTGTACTTGGTCATAGCTTCTCAATAGTACTCATACTTGAAGAGGCCCTTTACCCATAGTATTAATGTCTCTAGGTAATACTATGCATAATTTTCATCTTGTTTCTATACCTTGGGCTTGGGTATAATGGCTTAAACCTATATCGGATGGTCATAGAGTCATATGGAGTTTTAGACTTGGAACTCAGAGCCTATTATGGGTGAATTTTCTTATTGATACCATTAAATAGAAGATATTACTTAAAAGGTTCATATAGACTATTGATTTATGTTTAAGACCATATATGGGTACCCTAAACAACCCCATTCATACACTCAAAAATGTAAGGCATTTAGAGTTCATTAATCATACACACGAGGGGAAAAATTGAAATCTAAGGTTCCATATATACCTTAAACTTTGATAATGAATCTTAAACTCTGCTAAATATATCTATGAAGGTGTTGGGAAGTTAGTTAATAGTTCTTTGGCCTTGAGATCCATAATGAATCTTGGTTATTATGAGATGTGGACTCCAATACATGAATATAAAACCTCTGATGAATCATATGGTGTCCTAATGACCCCCAATAGCCATCACCATGGAACACTCTATTCTCACTTGAAATGAAGTTCAAGTATTTAGGTAGTCCCATATGAAGGAAAGATATTGGGATTGTTTAATGTTTATTTGACCATTTAAATTTTTTTAGGGAATAAATAAGACTTGAATGACAATATAAAATCATCATTCAATGTCAAACCACTACCCATTCTTAGATATATGCATTAGAGGTCCTACATCATCAATAAAACATTGTCTGTAGTCTATAAATTATCATAACTTAGAGATATCTTTCACACATAGACTCACACATGTGAAATTTGGGTCTGAGCTAAAGTAAAATGATATTTAAGGACTTTATAAGTCATATACAATCATCATTTTCATCAAACAAGCCAAAAATGTATTAAAATTATCCTAATGTTTACCCTGTGTGAATGTAGAAGGCTAGTTTCACTACCTTAAGTTATTAAATTTTGTTGATAAATTATGATCCGTCATATTTAAAACCAATTCTAAGGATTTTAAATCCATTATACCCCCTTTATCTATCCAATATCTTAGGTTGCCATCTTATTTCTCCTATTGGTACTAAACAAGAACCTGAGAGGTCATCCAAGGCTTCCAAGGAGAACAATGGAAAGGAGGGGTAATTTTTTTATATTTCTTGGCTTTAAACTCCTAAATTCTCCTAAAATATGTTTAAATTAAATCCCATTAAATATCCCCAAACTTGTTTATCATGTATGTGATGTATAGATCTATGCTTGCTTAAAAACACCTATAAAACACTAGTTTCCTACATTTTCTTAGGTTTTCAAAAATTGAAACATTATTAGAAGGTAGGCTGAGGAAAAATATGGGTCAAAATGCATTTCAAAACATGAATTACAACTGGGGAAGTTTAAAATCTATTCCTTCCCATGTGTGGGCTACTTTAGTGTAAAATAAAATCATTTAACTTATGAGATGACACACTTTGCATATGAAACCATTTTATCATGGAACTATGGTGATAATTGGGAACTTTTAGGGTGTAATTTTTAGTATTAATGATGGTTTAGTGTCAAAATAACATCATTTTATGGTCAAACACCCCTTTTAAAGGAAATATATATAATCTCAAGTGAAGTTTCAAAAAGAGGCTACCTTAATATATGTAAAAAGACCTTAAAACATGCTAAGGACCTAAAGAGTGTTACCACATATTATTTATAAGATATTTATCCCTTTGATATTTCCCTATCTTTAAAGATTTCAAAATACTTGGATGGATTTATGACAATTCATAAGCTACAACATTGGGTCATATTCTATGTGAGTAAGTTTAGACTATTAGGACCACTTTAAAGCCTATTATAGACTACCACACATAACTAACACAATATTACAATAGAAAAAAAATCATATAGGATTAAAAGGATAACTACCATGACATCCCTTGACATTACACATCACTTGAAACTATTTTTTTAACTTGATGACTAGTGATCCCCTTTTGAATTGCCTTGACACTTTAAGATACACAATAGGGTGACCAAGGTGAGTTTAGGTACTCATGTCATAGTTTGAATCCTCTCTAGGCCTAAAGGGAATAAATAATTCAACATTACTGGTGATTTTGAAGGCTTGACCTCCCTTCTAGTCAAGAGCACCTAGGATCTCTTTCATATCACTCATGCCTAGATGAAGACTCTTTGACTTAACTAACACCTCATGATCAATATATTAGATACCTTAAGGATTGTAAAAAGATCTAAAATATGCAAAACATGACACAAAAAACACAACAAAGACACATAACATAAATTAGTAAGAACACAACCAAATAAGTAACTAGAAAAGCATGTGCCACAACACTTGAAGGAAGGAAACCTAAATTACTATGTACAAAGATGGTTTTTTAATTCTTATTAATAATAATTAAGTAAACTCCCATTGATAGGGATAAGGATTTACTCACCACTTAGCTTGGAATATTGGAAGGCATTATTCTCTTTATAGCTAGTAATAATATATGGTCCATTCCAAAGACTATCAAACATTGAGTACTTACCTAGTTTATCATGATATTCATCCTACTTGAGTAAAATATCACCTTGTTGGAAGGTCTTTGAATAATATCTATTTTCAAGTTACCTCTTTAACTAATCTTGGTAAGACCACATATCATGCATAACATTATCTTGTGTCTCTTTTATCTCCCTCAATTCATTCATTATTACCTCCATTGTATCATTCTACATGAGTTCAAGTTGGTGTGTAAGTTCTAAGGTTGGTAGTTCAAGTGATATAGGCAACCTTTCTTCTTTTACATAGACATGAATATATGGTGAATGGATAGCATCCCTCTTTTGAGTGATCCTATTTTACCATAAGGTTGTCCTTAGTTTGGTATGCCACTCCATCTAATTGTCCTCCATAGTTCTCCTTATGATCCTAATTAGATTATTATTGGTGGAATATACAAGTCCATTTCCTTGTAGATATTAATTAGAGGAATAAATGAGGTAGATTACATTCTTAAAATTCCACTCACTCACTCTTTCACTATCCAAGGATAGTTCCTTGTCTAATATGATGGTGGAAGGGACCCCAAATTTGGTCACTATACTATCATAGAACTCCAAAACTAAGTTCTCATTTAAAAATTTAAGTGAAACTACCTCCACCCACATATTAAATTAGTCCATAAAAATCAAGACCCACTTATGTACTACAATATATGGAGGGTGAATCATACCTACAAATTCTAGGCCCCACTACATGAAGGGCTACTCCACTTAAATAGGCTTGAGGGGTAAGACAGCTGGTCTTTGCTTTCCTATGAACATAATACATTTTTTTCACCTCCTAACCCAAGAATAAGATTCCTTGAAAAAAATTGGAAAAAAATATCCTACTCTTATGATCCTTATTACTGTGGTCGTGGCTGAAAAGTATCCTCCTAAAAGCCCATAATGAAATTGGTTTAGGAGATTGGCAATTTGGCTAGTTTCTACACAATTCAAGAGCATGCCATCAAGGGACCTTTTGAAAATCAATCCATCAATCAAGAAATAATGAATGGATTTAAGTATGAAGTACCTTCTTCTTGTCTTGTTTAGGCCTATATGGAATTATCCCATTTTAAGTAATTTCACCATGTCTTGAGTCTAGTTGGAAGGAGATGTAGGTGTAGTTACTTGTTGATCACTTTACATTGCCAAAATCACTTCCTTGTCATCCTTCACATCTCCTACCAAATTTTCACGCAATCATATATGAATAACCAACTTGGTGAGTTTCAATTTTATGTCATATTCCATGCATCTAGTCACCTAACCAACTCTCTTTTCACCCAAGTCCCTATTCAGGATGAATTCCTTGATGCTTGGGTGAACCACCATGACATAGATTTTTTTATTAATCACCATGTTTCTAAATTTTTTGAGGAATATCATGAATTAAAGTACATATTTTTAAAAAAGTGTATACATTTATTCATACCCCTCTAATGCTTATCTAAATATGTCTATGGGTTGCTCAAGACCCTCACTATTTTATTGCTTAATCATGGTATAAATAGTATCATTGGTTGAGAAGGAATACAAGAAGTACCTTGAAAAATTAGGGTTAGGAGGGTGTAAATTGGACAATGGCCTATTTTATGGATTAAAATCTTCTTTTCCCTTATTTAGTCCATGAAAACTCCTTATGTTTCTTGAGAACGAGGGTTAGAGGCCTTACCAATTCTATAAACCTAAGTATAAACCTCCCGATAAAGTTGATTTTACCCAGAAAATTATGAAATCCATTATTATTTTTGGGTAGTTTAAATAAATGATTTCACTTATCCTCTTAGGGTATATATATAGGCCTTCTTTTGACACAACATGTCCTATAATACTTCCCTAATGGACTACAAAAATACACTTTTGGGGATTTAGGGATACTCCATACTACCTGTACCTATCAAATATCAGCCTCAAGTGTGTCAAATGATCCTTAGGTCCTTGGAGAATACTATGATGTCATCAAGTTACATGAGAACCATCTCATTGATAATTACTTAGAAGGCTACATCCATTACCCTTTGGAAGGTGGATCCTTCATTAGAGAGTCCAAAGGGAATTTTCTTGTAAACATAAGTACCCCACTTGGTTATGAAGGTAGTATTGAACCTATCATCCTCCTTCACTAACACTTAATTATACACTAAGTATTCATAAATCAAGGATAAATTCTATGAACGTATAACCTTTTGAATAATCTAATCCATAGATGGAAATGGGTAGTGGTATCTCAATGATACCTTGTTGAGATCCCTAAGGTCTACAGATAATATTATATTCCCATTCTTCTTCCTTAAAAGCACAAGATTAACCACCCATGAAGAGTGTTTGATGGGGAGGATATTGTTGGATACAATGAGATTGGTTAATTCTTTCTTCATGAGGATATTAATATTAGGGTTGATTAGTCTTTGTTTTTCTCTCACAAGATTAAAATTTGTCTCCAAATCTATGGTATGTTAGATCTAACTAGGCTTAAACCCATTAAAATTATTGTAATCCCAAGAAAATATTTTTATAAAATCTTGACATAACTCTATGAAGGCTTCCTTATATTCTTTGTGTTTACTTTTCCTATATTGAGCAGCCTATCTTTAAAAATGATGACCT
Source organism: Torreya grandis (assembly GCA_037957365.1). Taxonomy (NCBI): domain Eukaryota; kingdom Viridiplantae; phylum Streptophyta; class Pinopsida; order Cupressales; family Taxaceae; genus Torreya; species Torreya grandis. The sequence goes on from JARHVA010005421.1 coordinate 1,068,745, forward strand.
TATAATAGTGATCTTCCTTTGTGGATATGTTAACATTTCCATTCCTTAGCAGATCACCTTTATTGAATATATTTTCCAATGTCACCAATCCCTTAGGTAACTTGTTTGTCCTAAATTAGATAATATGTTCCCTAAAGTTTTATTTCAATCTACCTTCATTTCTTGAGTATAATTCTACTTCATACTACAAGAATCATGATACCTTCTTATCATATGTAAATACCTACCAGCACATCTCATTATTAGGGATTAAATGTCTACATACTACCTTTGTTTGAGACTACTCCTTAATGTCCCTGAACCCACTTAGAATATCATATTTTTCTCCTATGGATTCCAACTAGTCTATATGTTGATTGACATCTCTTGGGATTAAGTGAATGTCAAAGGCCTCAAAGTCTTTTAAGAGGTCTTGAACCCTGTGCGTGTATCCCTTCAAGAATGCATTATTGACTACATTCTACCATTTCACTTTATGTACTACTAACTCACTATTCCCCATGGCTTGTAAGAGTTTAATGCCTCTTTTTCTTTCCCATTACATCCCATAGATGATGACCTCACATTCTGCTATGTTACATGTGTAACTGAATTGAAACCTTGGGGTAAAAAAATATCTTTGTTTATAAGGAGAGATAATAATGACACCTTCCCCACTTCCATTATTTTACCTAGATCCATCAAATAATAAATTCCATACCCCATCATTATGTTGGCTTGGGCTAGTGAGATATAGAATTACAACCCCTTCACCATGAATACAATATACCCCCAAACTTGCCTCTTTAATGATATTGTATGGATCATAGCCATGTTTATCATCCCCCCATTAATCAAGAATAAAAATTGATATACCTTCAAGTGGTTCAATTGGATCTTGGTTGTTGGGGTACTCATCTTCGTCTATGATAGTGTAATTAACATTAGACAAATTAGTCATGTAGGGCTCTATATGGAACTTAGTGATAGATTCAAACGTTATGGTGACCTTTGTTCCATAGCTATTCCTAAATACCATATAAGACCATTTAGAATAGAGATAACCCACTATCTTGGTAGTGAAATCCCTAGACAAACATAAGGCAATTTAAGGAGGGAGGTCAATTAATACCACATCTTGTGATATAGTACTATTACGAAAAGTAGCCAAGATAATTTTTAGATCCTTAAATACACCAACAATCTTAGTTGGAGACCCATCTATTTATAAGACCCATTTAGAATTAGGTTCACACTTTAATCCCAAATTATCTGCTATATATTTAGGCTTGATAAAAGTACTATCCCCACTATTTATCATATAGTTGTGTAATAGGGAATCACCTATAATAATATAGAGGTAAAAATAAGGGGATTTGTTGATCATGGGTTCTTGAGACTAATGAGGCTGATTGGTATGAGTTAGTATTGCACCCACCTTTTTTACCTACTTGTCTAAGATGTGGAGTTTAGACATCTCTTCTTGGATGGGATATTTTTATCTCATAATGAGCAAGGCGTCCCACATAGGTATGGTGATATGGGCCTTCTTCATTTTTTCCATAATGCTAATGTGAGATATGGTAGTCTTTGACTATAAATTAAGAAAAATAGTATGATTTGGGGCTTGGGTGACTTAGGGTATGAATGGACCTATATAATTTTACCCTTTCCCATCTTGAACTTTTTGCATTGTTTGAGTCTTAAGGTTTTCACTTTATCCATTAACCTCTTTAGGTAATTGAGATGATATAGGAGATATTCTTCCAACTTATAAATCATCACCAAATTCTATTATTTTATCCCTTGTATGGTATATAATAGGATTATCTACCTTGGTTATACCCCCAAGGTGATTGGATACACCTTACTCAAAATAATGTTATCCTTATTGGAAGTTAAAAAACTTTATCTCATATGGTGCCTTTCTCTCACTCAATCCTTATTGATTTTACATCTTAAACCGAGTCATGAATGTAGTCTCTCCATGTTTCATAGAAGGACTTTCTTTATGTTGTGTAAGAGGTTGATTATCATGTACTACAGGAGCCTAATTATGGTGTATGAAATAGGCTTGACAAGAATCACCACTTGGAGTGATTTAAATCTCATGCGGCTTCCCCCATTGTGTAGGACATTGACCTTCTTGGGCATGATTTTTTTGAGTTGGGACTAGTACTCTAGAAGTGCTAGCAGAATTGGGGTTGAAACTATTATAGGGTATTATTTGAGTAATATACCCTTGAACTTGTGTATTAGGCTAATATGAGGCCTAATGAACTAATAAATCTGGTAGGGACATGATAGGGTACTTTTTATAGTCTATGAGGTGGAATTTGATAAATTTCCAAGGCTAATATCTTAATGTTTTGTGCCTTAAGTATCCCTTCAATCTTACCCAATCCATCTACTTGATTAACATCTACCTGATCATGATTATTTGATGCTAGTAGGGGATAAATAGTAGGCATAAGGGGTTGTATCTTTGGTAATAAAAACATGAGGAGTATTGAGGTAATATTATTTGCTTGTATTAGATCATTTTTTGCCATTATGGTCACCTCATAGGCATTTGGTAGAGTGTTCCCTCCCATGGAATTTATCATGACTGCCACATCAAAATTGAGGGATATTAAGTAGTAAAAAAATACATAATTAGGGGTGGGATTGAATACCATGGGTATCCTATCCAAAAAAAATTGAAACCCATAATTTTAGTCTACCATAAACTCTTGTGGATCCCTTTTGATTGTGGTGAGTTGTTCCACTAAAGATAAGTGGTCACTCCTATCCTCAAAATTTTTGCATAAGTGTTCCCCAAATTCATCCCAAGTGTTGATATAAGAAAGTGTCAAGACCATATACCATTTAAGTTCTTTATCCCTCAAGGAAATATCCAATAACCTTATTGCCAAATTTTATTGGGTCACATTGTGAACTGAGCACATGTTAGATATGTTTTCAATATGTTCAATAGGGGTGGTTGAGTGTTATCCTATGAAATAGGGAAGGATATTAAGTGTAAAAATAGGTATATCATCAAATTAGTTTATATTTAAGGGGTTTCCACCATTGAAGGTCACACAATATTGATGTCTAAGACTAGCCATTAGAGGTGTAGGGTTTGTAAAAGTCTTTTGTTGAGCAAGATCAGGATAATTAGATAGTGTAGGATTAAGATTAGACATAGGGTATCTATTTCTCCTATCAAATACAAAATATAATTAAACAAACTAAACTTCCTTACCTTTTAATGAAGACTTTGTGACCACTTTTGGCATGAATCTTGATTGTAGATATGCCACTAGATTACTTGAAGATCTTTGATATCATCTAATAATAAAAGTGCACGTTACAAATCACTTGAATACTAGTCCCATTAGGCATGCAAAAACTAATAACTCTCCAAACTACTCCTTTAAGATAGGATTTTTAAGACCTTTCCATGTTTGGGGTGACATGGGATTAGTCCAAAGGTTGTGGGTGACCTATTTATGGATTAACCTCTATTTTTGGGGCTAGCTCTCTTGGTGCATCAATTGATCTCAAATCACTAATCCTAATAACTTATTGTGGTGAAAATGGAGAGATAAATATGAAATAAAATCTAATATATAGGGAGGTGATGCATCATAATGTCTTATCCAGTCTAATTGATCCTTAATCAACACTTTGTGAACCAAGTAAGGACTAATGAGTAAAACAAGCTTTTTAAGGGGATCTTGGGCATTAATAATTCATATGAAGGTTATATGGATTGTTAAAAAGTAAATTTGATGGATGATATTTTTATTTTAAGACACTATCAATGAGGATACACTTCAAAACATAGTCACTAAAACTTGACACATCACATGACCTGCATAAAATAGCATCCTAGAAATTAGATGAGGTCAAGGACCTATAAAAGAGAATGAAACTTCACCACTTTTTAGAATTAATAATAACATAACACACTAAGATAGTAAGGAAATATAAAAATAGTCCTTTATTGATTTAAATGGTTTAAAAGATATAATTTGGGTAGAGTTTCATCATACCCAGCCAAGGCATAGATATAATGGCCTTAGAGCCTTAATTTATTGAACATGCATAGAGAAAGAGAGGTAAAAATAGCATGGAGAAGGAATTTATGGTTCATTAATGATCCTCACCCATTCCATCATTAGTTACAAGCATCAACAATAGTTCCATGCTCCCTTTATGCATTGCCTTCATGGTTGGTGGTCTTCAATGATCATTTTTGGGTGCTAAAGTGGAGTGGTGAGGATAATTAAATATTATTTAACTCCACAATGATAATTTTAATTAAAATAAATTAAAATTCCTCTAATTATAATAGTTATAAAGGTTCATTATGATCTAATTAGCCTCCATAAAGCATTAAGTAACCCATTTCCCTTCTACATGTCAATGGGGTTTAGGAATCTACTCCATCTTCCATGATGGATAGGAAATGAAAATTTTCACTTGAATGAAGTATTTATAAAATTTTATGACCATACATTTATTCCTTTAACAGTCCTCCATGCTAATAGTCTACTCCTTTAGTTTACCACATATGCCTATTAGGCAATTAGTCCTAGTCTTTTAGTGTTAGTTTCTTGAATGACCATGATTCATAAATATAATATTAATATTAGGTGAAAGATTTAATTTTATGTCTAAGTTATAATTTCACACCTTGACTTATGTCTTTCCAATAGTACACACCTTGACTTGATTTGTTCATTTGAAATCACTAGGTCACTACTCACTAGTATTTTCATACTAGCCCTATGGTGCAAACCTAAAAGGGAATTTATAAGAATAATTTTGAATAGTTTTTGGCCTGAGGGAGTTGAACACCCATCATAATATATCCCCCAATTATTTTCAACCCTTCATCAAGCTCTCTAGCCTAAATTCATCACTAAACCCTATAAACTAGTGCTTTTATAGGTCCATACAACTGCCCATATAGACCAATGTGATGGATGGGATCTCCTCAAAGTGAATTATGAGATTAAAGTGTCTTCCAATACATTCTAATGCATTTGGATGAAATTTATTCAATATTTTCTCCATTTGGTCACTATTAGTGTTTTAAGGAACATTAATGGGGTTTGGGTTCTTAGCAATGGTTTATAAAGGTTAAACTCCTAACTTATGAAACAATGACATTATTTTATTATATACAAGTCCAATCAACTTTACCAAAGTGATATTAACCCCTTGAAACTATTTTGTATATTCCTGAGCTCATCAAGTTGCTCTTCCAGTGACAAGTGTTTATTTTATGCACTCTCAAGGCATTTTTTAGGTGAAATTGACCAAATCTAATCTTTCCTCTACAAACCATTATTTATTATGCATCTAAAAATACTTTAAATACATCTGCATTATTTTTTGAGGTATTATCTAAGCCCATTTTCCCCTTTGTTTTAGTCTTCAAGTAACACTACCTTAAGAAAGGTGTTAGACTAATAGGACTAATAATAGGGTTCTTATATTTTTCCTCCAAACTAGAGTTATGAGGTACCTTGGCCACCCCTAATGGTATGAAATTCATCTATTAGGTACCTTGGTTCCTATATGTTACCTTGGGTAAGCCAATTACATCTCTTTTATGAACACATAGTCCTATACTAGGCACCTAGGCATATGTGAATGTTAGAAATGGAGGCTCTTGTAAGTGGCCATTATGCAACTCTTTGATACTTCAAGATCCCTATATCCTAAAAAACATGTAGAATGTGAAAACCTCTTTCAATTTCTTATAGATATTCTTTGAAAAATCCTTCTTAGGATTGATTTATACACTAAATACCATACATGTGCCAATAAATATACCATTTGGGTGCCCATGTGACATAGGGAGACCATTAATACTATTTCAAGGTCCAAATACCTCATTTGGAAGCATTTAAGGGTGTATTTTCCTCATCAAATCTTAATTAGGGTTTAAAAAGGGTTTTGGTTGTGTGCCATCTTAATAATGGTTCATAGAGTATAGTCCTTAAAACCAAAAACTTTTTACATTGATGTTTATCCCATATACCCATTCAAAACTCTTGAATAGATATTTTTCCCATTTAGATTTTACTATGATTACTAAGTGAAATTTGGTGTCCTTCAATTTCTTTTTTAGGCATCTTGTGTAGGTTATAGTTTTAAGAATTGTTCACATATTTAATATCATTACGTTAAATATTTACTCCATGTATATTACATACATAGGGGAACCCAACTTCCCCTTACATCTCTATTATAGAGTCATCATGTTATGTAAGTTATGAGTGTTTGAGTTCATAGCTTGATATGACAGACTAGGATAATGGAGCTTGAGAGGGGTGATAAGAGAAAATTTGACTACTTCATTGATTTCATCTATCTAAAACTTCTCTTTTAAGACATAAATCATCATGATACATCTTATCATAGCCTTAAATATTCCTAGGGGTTTGGATCTACCACTAAGGTGAATATAGGGTTTTGAGGGTCAAGGATGGCTTTAGGTCTTATAATCTTAGACTGAGTTTTAGAACCTTAAGGCACATGTAATTGTGTTTTTGGAATCAATGTTATAATATTGTGTTTCTCCATCTAATTTACACCCTTTTTACTTGACCTCATCTTCCTAGACCACCATCTCTCTCTCATGTAGGACTATTCTGACAATCACTATTCTATACAAGTGCTTGAACCAATTAGTGTTGGAGACTTGAGTATAATTTTCCCTAAATTATTTATATCTTTATAATTTTAATCCATATTCAATATGATCTAAAGTTTTGATAATATCCCTTTGGATTGGGTCTCCCATATCTATGACATCACAACTTACTTTCAAAATCATGCCCATAGGCATGTGTGGATGTCTTCAAGTCAAACCAAGTAGTTCTTCAAGAATGATCATACCTTTAGGGATATTGAAGAGGATGATTTCCATCCAAAATGGGGATGATCTAACCATTATTTTTCATTATCCTTCACATCAGTCATGCATCCTAATTTCTTAGGTAGATGTGGATGTACCTAGGATGTTGCTCATGTCCTAGTGAGCTTGCTTGATCATCCCTTCAAGTTTATTTGATTCTCAATTCCATGACCACTATACTCTACCTATATATCTAAGTTATCCATTTTCATGTGTCCATATAATTTCATATTTATCTTTATGTGAATACTACCCATAGTCTTATATGTGGTAGCATGGGTGTGTGATTGTCAATGGAGCCTTTTCACAAGATGAACTAAGCAAAAAGATAGCTTTCATGTCATATTTGAGACCTAGTTAACTTCTCTTAAACCTCAATGCCATTCTTCAAGGTAATCATATTTGTAATGATGGCCCATCCTTATATTAAATAGGTTCAATAATATTGTGGCATAGTAAAAAACCTTTAGATAATGGGCCTAAGTTAATATCTTGTACTTGGTCATATCTTGTAAACATTACTCATACTTAAATAATCCCTTTTCCCATATTCTTAATGAATCTTGGTAGTACTATGTATGATTTTGATCTTGTTTCCATAACTAAGGATTGGGTAGAAGTAATTATACCTATAGGTGATGGTGATAGATTCCTATGGAATTTTATACTTGGAGCTTAGAGCCTATTATAGGTGAATTTTCTTGATGAGACCATTAGATAGTAGAGATTCCTTGAGAGGTTCATATGATCTACTGATTCATTTTTAATACCACCTATTGGGACCCTAGACACCCTTATTTATAGACTCAATAATGAAAGCAATTTATATTTATTTAATCAAACACATGGAAGAATAAATTGAAACCTAAGATTACATGAATACATTAAACTTTGGTGAATAGGTTTATGAACATGTTAGGAAGCTAGTTGATAGTTACTTGTCCTTGAGAACCATAATGAATATTGTTTCTTGTGATATATGGAATATTATACATTAATATAATATATTTACTACATATTATGATATCCTAATGACCCCCAATAGACATCACCATGAAACACTTATTCTCACTTAAATGAAGTTTAAATATGTGGGAAGTCCCATCTAAAGGTAGAATCTTGGGATATTTTAATGTTAATTTTATCATTAAACTTATATTAAGTAGAAAATAAGACCTAAATTAATATATGAAACTATAATTCAACCTCAAACCACTACCCATTCTCAAATATATGTATTGGAGGACCTACATCATCAATAAAACATTGCCTTCGATCTACAACTTATGATCTCTTAGAGGGTTTTTTCCACCATAGAATAAAACATGCCAATTTTGTGTTTTAGGTGAATAAAAAAGACTTTAAATAAATTTATAATACATATATAATCATTAGTCTCATCAATAGTCAAAAAATTCATTGAAATCAGTCCAATGTTTACCCTATGTGGATGTGTAAGACCATTCTAACTAGCTTAAGTTATTAACCTTTTTTCATAATTAATGGTCCATAATCCTATAAACCAATGTGAAAGATAATAAGTCAATTAAATTCCCTTACTCTAGATAAGATCTTAGGTCACCATCTTCTCTCTCCTATCCATACTAAATAATAACCTGAGAGGTCATCCAAGGCTTCCAAGTAGGATGATGGAAATGAAGGGTCAATTTTTTATCTTTCTTGGATTGAAACACCTATATTCACTTTTATTATGTTTGAGCTAAATCCCCTCTATATATCCCTAAAAAAAATTTATCGTGTCTATACTATACAGATCTATACTTACTTAAAAACACTTAGAAAACACTAGTTTCCTACATTTTCTTGGGTTTTCAATTTTCAAACCTTGAAATTTTATGTTGGGTATGAGGAGGGAAAATAGGTGTAAAAATTCAATTAAAAATATTAATTATGGCTAGGGAAGTTTAAAATAAATTCCTTCCCATGTGTGGGTGCCTTTAGTGGAAAATAAAAACATTTAACTTCTAAGAGGACACCCTTTGCATATGAAACTACTTAATCATGGCATTATGGTGACAATAGGAACCTTTAAGGGAATAATTGGTAGTATTAGTGATGTTTTCAGGTCAAAATGGCATCATTTTATGGTCAAACACCCATTTTGAAGGCAATAGATATAATCTCAAGTGAATGTTCAAAAAGAGACTACCTTAATATCTATCAAAGGAGCTTAAAACATGTTAAGGACCTAAACAATGCTACCACATATTATTTATATCATATTTAAACCTCTATTATTTCCATATCTTCAAAGAGTTGAACATACATGGATGGATTCATGATAGGTCATAAGATGCAACATTGGGTCATCTTCTATGTGAGTAACACTAGACTATTAAGAGCGCTCAAAATCCTATTATAGACCACCACACATAACTAACACAAGATATAAGTAGACACAACCACCATGACATCCCTTGACATTACACATCACTTGAAACTATTATTTTAACTTAATGACTAGTGATCCCATTTTGAACTACCTTGACACTTGAAAAAACACAACAGGGTGACCAAGGTGAGTTTAGGTACTCATTACATATGTTGACTCCTTTCTAGGCCTCAAGGGTAGAAATAATTCAACAAGATTCACAATATTTGATTTTAAGTTTATATTATTTTGTTTTTTTTATTTGATTGTTTTTTGATTTAGTAATTAGTTTAATTTACATTAATTAGCTTCTCTTATTAGTTTTTGTGTTTGATTAATCTTAATTAATGTGTTTCTTGAATTTCTTAGTCCTTTTTTAAATATTTAGACTTATCTAATAAGTTTATTTATTTTAGTTTAGATCTTGAGTTATATTTTTCTAAGTTATTCATTTTTTTCTCATTTTTGTTTAGGCTTAGTTTAATTATTATAGAGTTAGTTGTTAATATAATTTTCATTTTGCATTAGATTAATTTAAGTTTTATTAGATTGTTGAATATTTTAGTTTAGTTTATTCCTAGATTTGTTTTAGTTTGTTTTAAGTATAGAGTTAAGTTAGTTTTTATTTTTTAATTTATTTGTTTGCTATTTTAAATTTAGTTCTTGTGTGATAATCTTAATTGTCATTTCGATTTTTTCTTCAACCTTCATTTTAATATGTTATTTTTATATTTTCAGCCTTTGTTTTTATTTTATTTTAATTTTTTAAAGTCAAATGTGAATATTTCAAAGAATTTGAGTGGAACATAAATATTTATAAGGAACAAAAGTCTTTCCTTCAAGAGATTATCTTAATCATAGATATTCTCTATCATATAGGATAGATTATATATTCACATCTATTTCATTCATACTTAAATAGAATAATTGATTTCTAAAATTATAATGAAGTATGGATCAGTATTTAAGGTACTTATTATTTCCCAAAAAAATTGAAAACCCCTTGTGCATCTTTTAGATCCTTAGTGACCTATTAGACTTTAACTATTATACTGGTATGATTCCATATTAACCTTCATGATAGGTGGAAGGGATGATCTATTGATGTGATAATTTTGATCATCAACATACTTCACCTTATCTGCATCAAGTGTTTTTTTTGTACCCATGATGTTTCAGTGTAATCCTTTACTCCTTAAGAGTATTTTTCCTTTAAATTTCCACTCATGATAGTTGAACAGTGTAATAAGTATAAATTGACTCTGATTGATGGTGTATAAAGGAAGTATGCATTAAACTATGTGTGATTTAAATACTTATGTGTGATCCCCCTTAATCAAATAGATTAAATTTTATAAGATATAATAATATCACCATTGCATAGATCTTGAAAAAAATCATACTTTCAAAAAAAATGGTGATAGAAAAGGATCCATCAATTAAAAGTGGAAGTTTGAATATTTCTTGCTCATAAAAAATAGTGATCTCCACTTTACAAAAATAATGGGTGTGTAAAAGTTTGGCCAACCTTTTTGAGGAAAAGTAAAGCCCCCTTGAGTTGGTTGTGAACGAGGCCTTATATTCACATGTGACTAGGAGGATAAGGTCTCGGATGAGAGTGACCTTGATTTATTCTATTGATGTTCAAGTGATGTCCCTAAAAAAATGGCTCCAATTTTAAAATGAATAATGCCAGTTTCCACTCAGTTAAATTTAATGGTTTTCAAGACATCACATGCAAAGAGGGTAGTTAGATTCCATGACCTATTTAACACTAGGTGAAATCTAAGGCATGATGTGCACCTAGAATAACCCAAAGCATGATTTACATCACGTGGAACTCGAAGCATGGTTTGTACCAAGTAGAACTTGAAGCATGCTTTGCATCGAGTAGAACTCAAGGAATGATTTATACCTGGAAAAACCCAAAGCATGTTTTACACCTAGAATAACCTAAAACATTTTTTTTAGGGTCATGGAGTCTGGTGTGATTGGGTAGGGGTAAAATTCCACCATCTAACAAAAACCACTAATTTTGCTTGCAAGGGTTAGAAACTCCACTAAGACTAGAAAACCATCAAATCTACTAATGTTTTTAACCCTAATTTGGATATGGATCCACTTGTGTAGATAGATTTAAATATAGAGAAATGACATGGAATACTAGTGAATATCATATCTACAATAGTCCAATTAATGTGTTGAACTTATATATACCATATGATAGATCTATTAAACTATGAAAAAAATTTAATGGAAAGGAAAACTGTGTTAGATATATAAAATTATATAAAAGTGATGTAATTAAATAGTTGTGATGCTAATGTAGATCTAGATATAGTATAGGTAGAAAGCATATATGAATATAGTTTTGGAATAATCATTATATTCTATATCTAGTGTCTTTAACTTTATTGACATTTGTGTTAGCCTGGGAAGGTTACATTGATTCTAATGTTTGAATTTGACACTAGTGTCCTACATAGAATATATACTAAAATATGGTGTAACCACATGAATGCTTATGGTTTTAGCTTCTCCTTTATTCTAGTGCATTCAAATCTAGATCATAGACTATCAATCTTGGTGAAATTATAAAACCTTAGCTTTCCATCTTCAATGTGAGCTTGAGTAAAATTTGGTTATTGGGAACATGATGTGGAGCTGACCTAAAATGACCCTACTATCAAAGGGTGTTACCTACATATCCAATACTCTAGAAGAGGGCCTCAAACTCAATTTTCTCTCCTAAGTTTGGTTTATGTGTGAATCATGTAATGTGTAAGGAAAATACAATAGTAACTTAGCATATAACTTGGAAAATATGACCTTATGAATATTCCTTTAGTATTTTAAATCTTGTAGATGTGTTTTACCTATAACTAGTGTGTAAATAAGGAAGCTTGATCAATTGAGTACTTGATAGAGTGATATTTGATAAGTGCCCTAGTCTCTTTTATCTTTTATGGGTGAGGAATGAATGAGGGTTGATATTATATTTATACTAGTCCTATCAGGAGAACTTGCATTAAATCACTTAAGCTGATCATTGTAATACATTTCATTTGTAAATTCGATGACTTTATGACATTTTAAACTTGCATTCAAGTTAGGATAGTAATGTCAACATTATTATCTATCCCAAACATTAGTGTCTAGGGAGAAGAAAATTAGGTACAATATCAAAACTTGTAAAGGTGTAGTATAATTACATTTTAAGCATTATGAACAAGAATAGGATCTATGTGTCATCAACGTAAGGTTGGTCAAAATAAGAGATAGTCCAAGGGGAAAAAGATATAATAGATGTGAGGATTGTAGAATTAACTCAAGTGTATCACTAAGAGGAATAGATAGGATATGAGTTTTCCAAGTGTACAAGACTAAGGTGATGCATAATCACAAAATTTTGTCTGCATTACCCACTCATTTAATCTAGTAATGAAATTACTAGTTTGAAGGAAAGGAATAAATACTTGGGTGTGTGTGCATACCTTATATTTTCTTGAGTTAAATTTAAATTCTTTGTTGGTGACTAACCTATAACCAAGAGCATGTTATAGTGTATAAAAAGTGCATATAATCTAGGTTAAAATTAAGTTAAATAGATTGAAAATGAAAGAGAAAGGTTTAGGAGTTCACCATTGTATCGATGTAACCATCTTACCTATTGGAAAGGTTGTTTTTACAAAATTTGTGTTATTATAAGCCTTTAAAACTGAGATTAGATTAAATATATAACTCTTTAAAATGAATATATTTAAGGAGATAGAGATATTATAAGGAATATACACCTAATTTTAGAACAAAAGTGAGTTTTAAACTAGTGGTTGAGATTAGTTCAACCGTGCAACCAAAACTTATAACCTAGTGAGTTTGGATGATCAAGTCTATTGGAGCCCAAATCTACATTAGGTTTCATGGTGGTAAGTTTCACTATGAAAATATATAAATATATCTAAGTATCTTTGCATATATTTAATTACTTCCTTATGCTCAAAGGATAAAAGTTCTAGGGACTTGGATTGAATTACTGTGTTGCATCTTCAACATGTTTTGGTGATTGAGGTGAAGAGTTTCCTAATGATCTAAATGAAAGACATGTGGTTATCTCAAGGGACTCCTAAGACTTTATCACATGAAAATACCTAGGTAAAATTCATCAAATTCATTTCCTTTTATAATTAATGAGTGAATTTTCAAGGATTGGAAGGATCTTTCACCCTTCCCCATATCAAGAAGGATGGTGCAAAGGTAAAAAGTTGACTGAGAGTTTGAACTAGCATCTAAGTTATACATGTGGTAGGTCCTTAGTATTTTATAAGCTTGAAGCTATTTTTTAAGATTTCCTCACTTAATTTTCAGTGGGAAAGGTTAAAAAATTGTCCAAGGCCCAAATGCCCAGATTTGTAAAGTAAAAAAGTGACACATGGCATCTTAGATCCCATGGGTAGCTCAAAACATATTGCACTACTGTACCAAATGAAATAATAGGTTAATAAGTGAAAAATTACCCTAAGGCCCAAAAAAATCAAAATTTAAAGTACCCACATGCTTTAATGAGGATTTCCTAACATGAAATAAATGGTTTCACCTTTTCCTTCCTCTTTTGAAATAAGCTCAAACAACTAAAGTGATAGTTGGTAACTAGTCATTATGTTTCAATGCATTAATATCAACCCTAATTTTAAATGTAAAGGATTACAACTAAGGCATTTGCATTCATTCATGTTTATATTTTGTATTCAAATCTTCTACTTGCATCTTCAATCTATTTGTGATCCCTAGCTACGTGTATAATGAAATTTCTTTGTTTAGCGAGTGATTATGACAAATTATTAAAAGATTTTCATATTCAATTGTGTAAAACCCTCTAGATTATTAGTAAGTGTTATTCTATCTCCTTTTATTATGTCCTTTAATGGGGTTTAAAGGTATTTCAAGGGTGATTAGAGTGAATAATTTGTTCAAGTTTAAAGTATTGCACTAGAAAGCTAGGAAACAATGGCATTTTCTTCAACATCTATGAAAAGCAACATCATTCTATTCTTGATATAATGAAGGATACAAATGTTCAAGTGTTTTAATTTGTATCGTTATTCAATGCCTTGTAACAACTAAGCCCTCTATGAATAGTCTCCAATATTGGTATGAGTTATATCACTCCTATGATAGTATTTCCCTTGGCTGCCCCATACCCAAAACTAGTAATTATATGTTCTAGAGTGTATCAACCAAATACCAAGACTGTTATCAATGAAAATCAATCATTTTCTACTTTTTAACACCTTTAGCCCTCAACACCATGCTTAGGATTCTTCCCCAACCTGAAATTATCACACTTTCCCAATAGGAATGCTAAGAGTATGCAGGTAAGAATGAAAAAATGATATGGGATATTGTCAACTCCTATTGGCTCATCAAGTAAAGGAAAAATGTGTCAAGAATGACTAATAATATGAAATTGGTCAAATTAAAGTAATTTCCCTAGTACATGAATGCCATGACAAATAGAATTCATAGGATACCCATCATAGAGAAGTTTGAGCCTTGGATGTTCATAATTTTAATCTATGTGTTAGAGAAACAAAAAAAGTTATATTTAGCCACCATCTTAAGTGACAACCTAAAAAATTAAATTATGTAGATTCAACTTGAAATCCACTCAAATGAGGAGTTTACAAGTACATTCCACATGTACTCCTACCTAATGTATAGCCTAGTACAAAATAGGATGTTTCATGGGCTCATAAGGAATCCTAGTGGAATGAGGATATATGAGACTTATCCAAAAATAACTCTATATGGATTTAGAAAAAACATTTACAAATTTTATAATTGTTTCTTCAATACTATGATGAGTGTCTTATATTCTCTAAGAAGCATCAATAAGATATCTAAGGTAGCCAAAGAAATAATTGATAAGTATGGCACCTCATATATTCAATTTAGAATCTTCACTTATATCGAAGTAAGTGGATTCTTACGGTCTCCATATAAGTTGTTGAGATACCTATATGATTTAATAGTAGTGATGGAGTTGATCCAATAATTAGTGTCCCCACCTAAAATGATAGAGGCAAAGAAGGTGAATAATCCCTTCAATTTTCTAGTTGAAATTGGACATTATTTATGTCCTTCTATTACTAAGGCCAAGGGATTAGAGTAAGATATGGGCCAACATGTGATTGTAAAGATGCCACCTAGGTTGAACTATGATATTAGATGGTGGGTGAACATAGAAATAGGTGTGATTTTGTATCAATCACATTATGAGGACATCTGGTCAACTTGCACTACTGAGGAAGATGTCAAAAAGCTAAAATTTATAAGGCTAATATTTCAATAAGTCATCACTTATAATATTTATCACATTCCAAAGGACATGGATGATTATAAGAAGAAATTATCTAAAATTTACAATAAGTCCAATATTGAAACCCATGCCATCTCATAGGTGGACTTCACTACTAGGGAAGATGATTCCAAATCATGGAGGGTTGTAGTGATCATGAGAATAACCTTCAGATGGTTGAAATAACATGGGGTTGATATTGGTGCCTATGACACCTGTATCATCTAGGAACTTAGATATGTTTTGGATTTGAAGGGTTTCCTCCTAGTTTACAGTGGTGTTCCCTTGGTGAAGGGCCAAAGAAAAATCTAGGTAGGTGATATTGACTTCACCAAACAAATTTTTATGTAGTCAATATCTACATCATAGTCTAAGGAGGGAATGTATTTCTTAAAGTTAAAAAAATTGGCTTAGATTTGGGATAAGATCACCACTAGAGAGGTTACATTGGTCAGTGTCATCCCAATATCCATTACATCAGAGGGAGCCCCAATGGTACTAGCCATCATGGTACTAGCCATCATGGTTCTTATCCCAGTAGTCAGTCCAACTATTGTTTGACTTGCTTCACCCATGGATACACCATAACAATAGCCAAAAAATTTCATTCCTCCAATGACTTACTCAAGGAAAAGAGGAGGTGAAAAAGATGTAGAGTAACCCAAGCAAAAAAGAGTCAAGAGGACTCTGCAGCCCTCGTTTGGAGTCCTAAAAAAAGGAAGTAAGTTGTATCTAGGGACCTACCTTCTAAGTAAATTACATTTAAAATAAAAGAGGATCAATCCTCATAATCTCAAAGTTTAAGAGATATGAGTGAAGAATAATAATAATCAGATGAAAATATGCCCATTAATGGGGTTATGAAGAAACAATGAGCATTCACTCCTCCACAAGTGAAAATAGGGTAGAGAACATTGAGGGAAAGACCACAAACCCTAGTAAAGGTCCCAATGGTTAGTGTTGGAGGATAAAATTTCACCCTTTCAGGAGATTTTTTTAGGTATTCTCACTCCTAACTACAATATTGGAGCAACATTAGGCTGTGGGTATCCTATAATGAGGTTGAACCTCTAGAGAGGCCAACATCCTCTCAGATGATCACCTAAACTACTATTTCTACTTGGAAAAGAGGTAGAGAGGGATTATAGGGTAACTAAGAGAGATAAATGCGTGATACACCAAATTTATTTACACTTACATAAGCATGAAATAAACACTAATTTAGCATAAGATAATTCTTGCTCACATAACCTCATAAACTAGTTAATTTACATAAGTGTTTCATAAGATAATTCTTGCTCACACAACCTCATAAACTAGTTAATTTTCATAAGTGTTTCATAAAATAGGCTCACCAAACAATACATGAAGCAAAGAGGAATTTAAAAATCCACACCAATAATCCATTCATGGTGTAACTATCTCAAGTTCAGACCTAAAACTAACTTTAAAACACCTAAAAATAGGCAAGAAATAAAGACAATGGACATGGAAGAATACTTCCTCACAAGGCCATCATGCAAAATCTTGGTAAGCACAATTTTTAAGAAATAGATAGGTAAAAGTTGATCTTTATTGCTTCAAAAGGTCTTTATTACAAATTTTGATAGGGTTTTTCCTTGTCAAATGAGGATATCTCTTTTTATGTGGGAGCTAATAGAGATATATGAAAAAAGGGAAGAATAAAAGAGAAGAGGCAAGCAAAAAAAATTCAATAAATGAGATCCAACCACCCTCTATGAATTATCACCCACATTTGTGTTATTTAGAACTAATCCTTCTTTAAATAATTAACCACCATTAGCTCCAATAGTCTTCAAGCCCTCTCATTGGTTGAGAAACACACTAGAAGACAAGAAATTATTGAGGATGATGATGTCATCATCCACTAAAAAAGGAAAAGTACAAGAATGTCTTTAATGCTTGAGCTACTTTTTATAGTCACATAATCTTCATCTTTCACTTACATGTCATCCTTCACTTGTCTTGCATGTATAAGGAAAAATTACCAAAACTTTTAATCTAGAATGAGTCATGTTGCCTCTAAATTAAGAAAATATTTGTTAGACATGATGGCCATGTTGAAGAATGAGAACCTCTACATTAATTGTATACACCAACTCTTACTTTGAAACCTAGGTCAAATATTTTTTATAGATGGAAAACAAATCTAAGGACATTGGTTTTCCTATATCCATTTATGTCATTATAAGTCTATAGATTACATATTTGATTTTGATATTTTTAAATGCCAATGGATACTTATAGGAGTTCATATTTTTATTTTTGTGGGCCCATCATCAATTCCTTTAGACAACTTGTTTTTGCCATTTTCTTTAGACAATTCCTTGGGAGGATTTTTTTTGGACTTTTCTCCTAAAGGGATTGTTTCAGCATTTTTAGATGAACTTTTATTTAAGATAATTTTCGTAGACCCTTCCCAAATACAATTTGTCTAAATGAATTCATGTCTTTAGACTTTATGAAAATGCCCCTTTCTAAAAGGGAGGTACCCTTCGGTCTTCTTAAAAGTGACCCCCTTTTTTATCCTTTGGAATTTTGAAAAATCCCTTTAGAAAAATTGAAAAGCACCCTTCAGCTTATCTATTTGGACCTTTCAAAAGGAAAACCCCTTCAAAAATTTGAAAATACCCCTCCAACTTTGTGAAAATGATATTTTAGAAAAAATGTTTTGGCCCTTTGAAAAAGAAAAGTACCTTTCAAAAAACTTGAAAAGGTCCATTATGAAGGAAAAGTACCTTTTGGATTCCTTTTAATGGACCATTGGAATTTTGAAAATGCCTTTAGCTTATTTGAAATAGTCCTTCAGAAAAATTGAAAAGGGTCCCCTTTTCCTTGAGAAAAGATTTCTTTCATCTTAGAAAAGAACCATTTTCCATTTGGAAGTGCCCTTCAGAAAAATGCAATCACCCCTTAATAAATTTGAAATGGTCCTCAAAAATTTGAAATGACCTCTTAGAAAAGTTGAAAAGGTCTTTGTCTTTCACTTTGGACATTTTATTCAAAAGAATTATCCCTTCAGGAACTTTGTCTCGAACAACTTATTTGAAAGAATTCAACACTTAGCCAAAAAAGGCCCCAAAAGAATGATCAAATAAGGACTTAGCTAAATATGAGATTTTGCACTTATATTTTTGGCTTGCAAGCTTATCCTTGAACACTAATATTGCATCCTTGAAAACCTACATGGATCCTCCTCCAAACCTTTGATCCACTGCTTCATCAAAAAATTCAAGAGCTTTAGTATGTCAGCCAAAAATGGCCAACATTTATTGTGACTAGTAGGGAATCATGCATGGTATGCTTGAGAACATAGACCCCTTACCTTGCCTAGTCCATTGGGAATAGAGTCATTAGCCTCTATAACTAAGATAGTCTAAAATTGGATACAAGGTTGACCCTTTTTGGAAATTTCTCTTGAAGAAACAATGATAACAAGAATAAAACAAACACTATGCCCAAGGCACTTAGGAAAGGTAAACACACAACTAAGAAGATGTGCACAAGGAACTTAGGAGAAAATAATAAAAACTATACAAAATGTATAATATATACAATGCCTAAAAACTCTTCTAATAGAAAGGCTTTAGATGAATCCCATTGACTGGGATGGGTAGTACCTCTTCATCTAACTGGGCCAACTAAAAAGCATTATGTCATTTGCATCTATGGATCAAATAAGGACAACTCCACAAGCTATCAAATTGGGTATGGTTGCCTAGCTTGGCCTTATTTGAATCTCACTTGAGGATTAGGTCCCCTTCCTTAAACTCCATTGCTATGGCTCTCTTTTCAAAGGCTTTCTTGACTTGAGCTTGATGTCATTCTAGTGATTTCATTATAAGGTCTCTCATTTCTTCAAGCTCCATTAGTTTTTCCAGTCTCACAATCATGGGATCATCTTCCATTAACTCAAGTTGATGGGTTGGTTATAATGTAGGAATCTCTAGAGAAATGGGAAAATTGTCCTCCCTTCCATATACTAAAACATATGGATAATTGCCAATGGTATCTTTAGGAGTCACCCTGTCAGTCCACAAGGTTGTCTTTGATTTGGTGTGCCATGCCCTCTGATTCTCTTCCATAGTACTCCTGATGATTCTTAGCCAATTTCTATTTGTAGACTTAGCTAGTCCATTTCTTTGAGGATAATAGTTGGATGAGGTGCTGAGGTAGATGCCCATATTGAGATCCCATTCATTAATTTTTAGATCAAGGAATGTCAATGCATTATCAAAGATGATAGTGGATGGAACACCAAACTTGGTCACAATGTTTTCATAGAAGTCTAGGACTATACCTTCATTAGATTCTTTCAACACAATCGATTTCACCCACTTGGTGATGTATTCAATTATATTAAGCACCCATTTATGTCCTACACTTGATACAGGGTTGGTCATTCCTATGAAATATATCCCCCATTGCATGAAGGTTTACTCTACCTGAATTGGGTTGAGAGGAAGGGTTGTTAATATTTGCTTACCCAAAAAGAAAGTACACTTTTGACACTTTATTACCCATGCATACACATATTTAAAGAGGTTTGGATAGTAATATCCATCCCTCATTATCTTTTTTACTATGATTCTAGGTGCAAAATGACCTCCTATAGATCCATCATGGAATTACTTCAAAATCTTGGTCACTTGGTCATTATCTATGCACTTTAAGATCAATCCATTGAGGTCCTTTTTGAATAAAACCTCATTAACCAATGCATAAGGTATGTATTTAAGTCTAAAATAACTTTTTTCCCCTATCTATACCCTAAGGAAACTCACCTATTATCAAGAAATGTGTCATATCTTGGAGCCAACTAGTGTGAGGTGAAGGTTTATCTATTTATGAGTTATCTTGTGTTACCAAGATAACCTCTTTGCATTCATGTAGATCATTAACCATATGCCCACACAAGCCTTTACCTCTTACTAGCTTAGTGACCTTGATCTATACATCATACTTGATGACCTTGGTAATCCAACTAGTCCTCTTTTCATTCAAGTATTTGTTAAGAAGGAAGTATCTCACTCCAGGATGAGACACCATAAGATAGATTTTTCTATTAGAGAGCTTTGGCCTAAACTTTTTTAGGCTTCTTACTGCTACAAATACTTGATTTTCTATAAAATTATACCTCACCTCATACCCTGTAAGTCCCTAACTAAAAAAATTCCATTGGTTTCTCAAGTCCTTCACCATTATTTTACATCAGCATAGCTTATATATTATCAATAGTGGAAAAGGCATATAATATTAAATATCTTGAAAAATCAGCATTCATGAGTGTGGGTGATTGGGCAATGTCTTACTTTATAGCCTTAAATGCTAATTTACCTTCACTTGACCAAGTGAATACTTTTTTCTTCTTCAACATGGAAATGATGGGTTTGACCAAGTTTGAAAAAATAGGTATAAATGTTCTCACAAAGTTTATTTTCATAAGGAAAATTTTGAGTCCCTTATTATGCTTGGATAAAGATAAGGCTAAGATGGCACTTATTCTATCAGGATCAATATATATCCCTTATTTTGAAACAACACGATCCAAAAAATTACCTTCATGCATAGTAAACACATATTATTGGGATTAAAAGATATCCCATACTCTCTACATCTCTTAAAGATCAACCTCAGATGGTCCATGTGTCAGTTAACATCGTTGGAGAAAATTGTGATGTCATCCAAGTAGACTAGCACTTTTTGATTTAGAAACCCTTATAAATTCATGTCCATTACTCTTTGAAAAGAGGACCCAACATTTAATAGGTCAAAAGGCATCTTATGATAAGCATATGTGCCCCACTTTATGGTGAAGGCAGTCTTTTACCGATCTTATTTCTTTACTAATACTTGGTTGTAACCTGAATATCCATCCAAAAGAGAAAAACATTCTATACCCATAACTATTTGAATAAGCTACTCCATGGATGGTAGAGGGTAATGGCCCTTTAAGGACACCCTATTTAGATCTCTAAAATCAACACAACCTAATATCGCCACTCTTTTTCCTTATATGCACCAAATTAGTTACCCATGATGAGTGCTTCATGCAAAAGATGATCTTGGATTCAATTAACTTGGTCATCTCTCTTCTCATAAGATCTTTTATTTTAGGGTTAACATGACTTTGTTTTTGCCTCATAGGCTTAGCATTGGCCTCTAGTTCCATAGTATTCTAGGCTAACTTTGGATAAAAACCTTTTAGGTCACTATATTCCTAAGTGAAGATGTCTAAATATTCCTTAAAAAGTTCAATGAAAGTGTGCCTTTCTTCCCCATTGCTTACCTTCCCAAGATTCAAGAGCTTGTACTTGAAAATAAGGACTCTTTCATATTTTTCCTAATTAGTTAACATCACTTCCTTGTCTTTCCTCATATGTATCCCTCATGGAAAAGACTTTCAAGGGTGACCAAACTTTTAGGAAGTTTTTTAGACTTCAACTGAATAATTTGATCCTCATACTGATGTTGAAATTTACCTTGGTTCATTGAGAAAAACTCTAATTTTTTCTACAAGAAACAAGAAATTTGTTTGTCATTTTTGAAGACCTATAAATGGCCTTCATTATCTATTATTGATGGCCTCACCACCACCTTGACATGTGGTTGAACATTAGTCTCTTTTAGCTTACTTGGAATATAAAACTAGTCTCAAAAAGCTACCAAACTATCAGCATGTTGGTTTTGGTTTCTTGGCATAGCTTGAATGTTAAAGGCTTAAAAATATTCAATTAGGTCCCATAATCTATTTTTGTATGACCTTATCAAAAGATTCTTTGTAATGTTCAAGACCCTGACTTGGTTCACTATAAGCTCACTGTCTCTATATGCTTGCAATCACTTGATTCCCCTTTTATTGGCCTATTGGAGGCCATGAATTAGGCCTTCATATTATGTTGTGTTAGAGGAGAAACTAAAATAGAACCTATAATAAGATAAATACTTATCATCTAAAGGGGAAACTAGCATTACCCCTACACCTACTCCATTTTTGCTTCTTGAACCATCAAAGAACAACTTCCAAAGACCATTGAGGTCTTCTTTAGGTCCAATGAGGGAAGGCATGGGTTGATTTTCTTCATGTAACAATTAAATGCCCGTGTCTCTTTCTTCAACACCTTCTAAATGGTTAAGAAATTAATTATCCCCCATAGCTTTTCCAAGAATAAGTCTAGAATCTCCTTAGGATAAGTATTCAATTCTTAACCAATTGTAAATTAATCCTCATCAAGGATAATACAATTGAGGTTTATGCTATCTAGAATATGGGGTTCAATGTGAAATTATGCCTTGAGCTTAGCCTTGGTTAATAAATTAGTCCCATATCTTGTTTTAAAAGTCATGTAGGACCAATTTACTACTAGATAACTCCCAATTTTGGGTGTGAATTCTCTAGAGAGTCATAACACAAAGCAAGGAGCTACACCAAGGATCAACACATCTTGAGCCACTAAAGCACTAGGATAAGCATGCAGGGTCAATTTGATCCCTTTGATAATACAAGATGGATTTATGTAAGAAATTTCAAGCTACAAAACTCCCTTAGTAGATGGCTCATATTTGAGGTTTAACTAATTAGTTATAGACTTTAGCATTATTAAAGTGCTAGCTCCACTATCTACTAAGCAATTATGCCAAGGAATCACCAATGATTAATGAAATGTATAATGGAGAAGGTTTTCCCATATTACTTGATCCTTCTCCTATAGAATTTGGGTTGCATTGGTGAGGACCTCAGTTTCTTTGCTTGGTTGTCTACCTGTAGTTGTTTTAACACCTATCTTGGACAAACCTTCTTGAAGGATGTCCACTTGACTAGGCATGGAAAGCATGTCCCACATTAGCACACTTACATTTGAATTTTTCATTTGTTGAATAATGTTAATTAGTAGACCACCAACCTTCACCTGAGCTTTGGGAGCCACTACTATTATTTGTTGAATTTCTGATTTTTGTAGATCTAAATCTTTCTCTCAATTCTAATTTTTAGGAGGTGTCAAGACCTTTGGAGTGATAGCAGGCTCATTAGGCTTAGAAAATGAAGGAGTAATGATAGGAGGTTATTTAACCACCTCTTTTTTTACCAAATATATTCCTTATTTTAAACCTTGTATTAGCTACCACTAGAGTATATTTTTGGGTAGAACTAGCCTATTGATTGAGTGCATAACACTCTTCTTACTCACTAATAACCATTATAACATCCAACTAGTTTGGTACTAGATTAGATCCTTGGTCTTGTGGAGACTATCTTGGTTTTTTCACCATGGGGATCTATATGTTTTGAGCCATTAATTCTTGATTGTATCCATAAACAACATCCTACTTCCATTGGTCGTTGAAGGCCTGGTTAAAACCATTAGTTGGGACAATATATTTCCCAAAAGATTTATCCCAAGGTATGGTCCATTCAACTTCTTAATCCATATTGTTTTTAATAGGAACCAAGGAGTTATAAGAGCCTATATCATTTGGGTTATAGCTGCCCTACTTTTTGTAGCTAGGTTGTCCTTGCCCTTGCTCACAATTTTGGTTTTGGAAATTTCCTTTGAAGGGTGTTTTATTTCCTTGACAAGATTTCTACTAAGATGATATGGATCTTTGTATGACTTGTTGTAATATTTCTATCTCTTGATGTTGATCACATCATTCCCCAAGCATCATAACATGTTTTTAAGTTCTAAGTATTTCTTTTGCTCTTTGGAGTCACTAGATCCGCTAGTGGAGGCCTTCTTTTATTAGGTGAAGGTATAACAATAATTATTAGTGTTAGAATAATAACATCAAGTTGGGGAAAAACTATAGGAGGTGGTCTAATCTTAGGAAAAAAGGCATTGGGTGCCTGAGTAAGATTTTTGGCTTGAACAAGACAATTTTCAACTTTGATAGCCACCTCAGAAGTGTTTGGTAATGTCCCCTCCAATGGATTGGACCATTACAACTATATCACTATTTAGATCCTTTAAGTAGTATAGGAATGTAATGTTATGGGATGGTCTCACAGAGGCTAGAATTCTATCCCAAGATTTTTGAAATCTTGTGTTGAATTGTTGCATGACTTCTTGAGGAGCTCTCTAGATTGTGGTCAACTATTCTACTAGTGATAAATGATCACTCTTTTCTGTAAATATCTTTCATAAGGTTGTTCCTAGCTAATCCCATGAGTGAATAGAGTTAGGAGCTAAACCTTTATACCAATATAAAGACTTTCCCTTAAAGCATAAATCCAATAGTCTGATAGCTACATTTTCTATTGTGACATTATGGATATTGTAAAAATTATCTGTCATTGATGTGTTCATCAGGGGTTATGGCTTGGTATCTTATAAAATATGGGATGATTTTGAGAGCTTCTATTGACATAGGATCATATTATGTTATATTTAAAATACTTTGGCCACTGAAGCCTACAAAATCTCTTTGGGGAATCATGGTAACAAAAGGGGCTAAAAAAGGTCTTCTTGTGTAGGTATACCTTATGACTAGTTTATTAAAATGGTTTCTTATGTATGGGTGAGCATGGGAAAACCTTAACCTTTTGACTGAATTAAAGGGGAGTTCAACAAAATCAAAATTAATACCTATAGATGCTAATCTTGTAGTCACCTTTGGCATGAAAGATATTTGTTTTTCTGCCACCATATGATGAGTGTTCTTTAGAGTCGCTAGATACTAAAAGATGGAAGCTATACCCACTACAAATTGATCAAACTAGCATCAAACTTGATCTCTCTTCCTTGAAAGTGTTCTCACCAAGTGTGATAAAAACTATTATAGGCTAGAATTATACCCTTGTGGGAGATTGTTTTAGGCTCTCTCACTCTTAGGTATAATATTGGAGCAACCTCAGGTTGTGGGTATCATATAATGAGGTTGAACCTTTGGAGAAGGCTGACATCCTCTTGGTAGATCACCTAAACTATTTTTTTTTCTTGGAAAAGAGGTAGAGAGGGTGTATAGGGTAACTAAGAGAGAAAAATGGGTGATACACCAAATTTATTGACACTCACATAAGCATGAAATAAACACTAATTTATCATAAGATACTTATTGCTCACACAACCTCACAAACTAGTTAATTTGCATAAGTGTTTCATAAACTAGTCTCACCAAACAATACATGAAGCAAAGAAGAATTTAAAAATCCACACCAAGCATCCATTAATGTTATAAATATCTTATCAGACTTGAAAATAAATTGAAAATACCAAAAAATAGGCAAAAATGAAGGATAATGGACATGAAAGAACACTTGTTCACAAGGCCATCATGCACAAGCTTGCTAAGCATAATTTTTAGGCAAGAAATAGGTAAAAATTGATATTTATTGCTTTAAAAAGTATTTATTACAAATTCTGATAGTTTTTTTCCTTATCAAATAAGGATATATATTTTTATGGGGGAGCCAAAAAAGTTATATGAAAAAGGGAAGAATAAAAGAGAAGAGGCAAGCAAATAGAATTCAATAAATGAGATCCAACCACCCTCCATGAATTCTCATTCACATTTAGATTAATTATAACTAATCCTTCTTCAACAGATTAAACACCATTAGCTCAAATAGTCTTCAAACCCTCTCATTGATTACAAAACACATTATAAAACAAGAACTTGTTGAGTATGATGATGTCATGATCCACTAAAAATGGAAAAGTCTAGGAACATCTTTAATTCTTGAGCTACTTTTTCTAATCACTTGATATTCATCTTTCACTTCCACACCATCCTTCACTTGTATTTCACATATAAGGACATAATCCCCATAAATTTGAATATGGGGTGAGTGATGATACCTCTAAATTGAGTGGTTGTTTGTCAGAGATGATGGCCATTTCAAAGGATGAGAGTCTCTCTATTACTTGTAAACACCAGCTCCTACTTTGAAACCTATTCCAAATCTTTTCTATAGATGTAAAACCAATCTAAGGACATTAGTTTTCCTATATCCATTTATGTCGATATAAGTATATAGATTACATAGCTTCTTTTGATATTCTTGAATGCCAATGGATACTTTTAGGGTTTAGATTTTACATTTGTGGGCCCATCATCAATTCCTTTAGATAACTTGTTTGAATCATTTTCTTTGGATAATTCCTTTAGAGGAATTTTTTGGGACTTATCTTCTAAAGGGATTGTTTTAGAATTTTGAGATGAACCTTTCTTTCAAATAATTTACTTAGACCCTTCCCATGGATAATTTATCTAAAGGAATTAATATCTTCAAACTTTATGAAAATGCCCCTTTTCAAAAGGGAGGTACCCTTCAGTCTTCTTGAAAGTGACACCCTTTTTTATCCTTTAGAATTTTGAAAAATCCCTCTGAAAGAATTTAAAAGCACCATTCAGATTATCTGCTAGGAACTTTAGGAAAGAAGACCCATTTAGAAATTTGAAAACACCCCTCCAACTTTGTGAAATTGATCTTTCAAAAAAATGTTTTGGCCCTGTTCAAAGGAAAAGTACATTTTGAAATTTTTTAAAAGGTCCATTGTGAAGGAAAGGTACCTTTTAGATTCTTTTGAATGGACCATTATAATTTTAAAAATTCCTTCAGCCTCTTTGAAATATTCTATAAAATTTGAAAAGGGTTTCCTTTTCCCTAAGAAAAGATATCTTTCAGAACTTTGAAAAGAACCATTTTCCCTTTGGAAGTGCCCTTCAGAAAAATGCAAGCACCTCTTCTAAAATTTGAAACTGTCATTAAAACTTGGAAATGACCTTTTGGAAAATTTGAAAAGGTCTTTGTCTTTCACTTCATACATTTTTTCCTAAAAATTTATCCCTTTAGGAACTTTGTCTGAGACAACTTGTTCAAAATAATTCAACACTTAGCCTAAAAAGGTCTCAAAAGAATGATCAAGTAAAGACTTATCCAGAAAAGAGATTTTGCACTTAGATTTTTTTCTTGTAGGGTTATCCTTAAACACTACTTTTGGCTCCTTGAAAACCTACTTGGATCTTCCTCCAAGCCTTTGATCCACTGCTTCATCAAATAATATAAGAGCTTTAGTATGTGGACAAAAAATGGCCAATAATTAGTTTGTTTGGAGAAGAGGGTCCTTTAGGAGTGAAATTTAATGGTAATGAGGACGAAATTATGGCCTAAAGTGATCCTTTTTCTTTTTAATATGTTGTTTAATTGGGGGTTAAGGTGTCTAATCAAGTTTAGGCCCCTCAAGAAAAAGAAACAATCTCATTAGAAATAAAAACATTTGTTCAAAATGTCATCATCCAACCACTGGGTGAGGATAATCAAGATGAAGTTGAAGGATAGGATAAAGTTGAAGAAATGAATAAATATGATGAGAAAGTTGAGGGTGGATCCAGAGTAGAATATTCAATTCACCACTGATCTTGAAGTGGTGGTCGAACAAGAAGGCCCACATGTAACTCTAGAAGTATAGCCAGTTATCCCTTCCATTCCAAAGGTGTCAAGTTTAACACTAGAGGATAAGGAAACTACATAAGAAGGTGAGGAAGAAAACTTAAAAATGGGTACCCCAACCCATAAAAAGATAAATAAGGAATTGGACTGATCCAATAAAGGTGTAGAGGAGGGTACTTCAGGTAGTATTGCCTTAATTTAAGTGCCTTGAGGTCTCCTTCCTCACATCAAAGTTCATGATCTAATCTAGAATAAAGGTCTAGAGGCCATGATTGGTGGAGAATTGCTTGAAGGCACTAAGGAAGCCACCATAACCTCATCTCTACTTGAAGCTTAGGTGAATAAAGAAGGTGGAGAAGTTGTAAAATCTTCTAGTCAGTTTGTAGTACAAGGGAGATCCATTGATAAATTACTTGAGCAATCTCACTAATTAAGGCTATATTTTGAATTATTGGAATAGGTAGAGATAAACCTTGAAGGACCTAGAGTAAATAAAGAAGGTGTTTAGGAGTTGGAAAGTGATGAAGAAATTGAATAATTTGTGTTAATTCCATAGCCCATTCCTATGGCACTTCTTACACTAGGTATTCTGATGACACCACCTTTCACTATCTCAAGTCCTACATCAATGGGATTTTAGACTAGACCCCTTCTCTGGGTTGAGGAAAAAGTAAAAAATAGGACATCATTAGAAAAATTGGGCAAATCAATGTAGTAATGATAACTTAGGTATATAAAGACAAACCCTCCAAAAAGGCCATGACACACTCTAGAACCACATTCACTGGTATGGGAGAAAGAAGTGTGGAGATACCCATCCCCCCACAAGATGATTTAAAGAAATATTTTCCCCTTGAGAGTTATACTATTTATAGTTACAAACTAGGGGAGCCATTAAGGAATGAGCTAAATCACAACTCACAAGTTTTGGCAAACATGTTGGCTCATCAAATGGATAAGGACAAAGCCACCATGGAGAAATGAAAGGCACAAAATCAAGCTATGATCTAGTATTTTCAAAAGTTATTGAGTGAACCTAAGGCAGTAGCTCCAACTACTACTATTTCTATAGATTATACTCTTTTCTCATTAGATTCATTTGATTCCAACCAAATTGATGACTTAAAATATAGAGGAATGGCAATGGAAAAATGGCAAGAGGATTTATACACCAGGGTTGAAGAATCAGTCCACTAAGAATTGAAATGATTGAATAATATAGTGGATAATAAAAGGGATTATTATGCCCAACTCTTATTTATGAGATGGACATTAAGAATTGGGAAAAAGTCTAATATAAAATGGATGACATTTTAAAAATGGGCATAAATACTTTGATAAAAGAAAGGATCATTGATCCCAATGATCAATATTAGCCCGGATAATGTCAATTGGGCATCAAACATCGATTATCACTGCTCAATGATGTTATATTCAACTTGAAATTAGAAGAGTAGTCCCTTCAGACTGTAATAAGAGAGACAAATGTTACACTTAGGTAGATGGTAAGCCTTGATGGTGTAAGTGATTTTGAAGAAGAGACAATATACACTACTCTAAAAATCCTCATTGATGCACCACAAGAGTCCTTTGATGTTGAAAAAATAAAGTAGTTGGTGTCACTTAAAATTCTTGTGACTAGATTAAGGATCTCATCGAATGAAAGCAAACCATGCTTCAAAAGATTGATGCTTGGCTTGAAGAATACCAAGTAAAATTAAAATATCAAGAAAGCCTAGACCAAGGAAAGCTCAACCCTATGATGGAAATATATAGAAGGTATAAGAACAAGTTGGAAAAAAAATCCATCATCTAGATCAACTCCAGAGTATTACTAGATATTTTGGTTTTTTTGAGCTAGTACCACTTCTTTTTTCTCTTCTCTCCTTTGTTATTTCTTCTCATTTCCCACTAGAAAATCATTGTACTTATCTAATTAATGGAATGTATCTTTTATTTTGTTTTTTAATATTCATGTGGATAAGAAAGGGACATTTTTGTCTATTATACAAGTGGACAATGTTTTTGTTTTATCCCTTACAAGATCTTCCTCCACGTAGATAACTATAAATATTATACCGAAGTGGAGGATCAATCTTGAAATCATCATAGGATCACGAGCATATCTAAGGAATCATGTTTATTACAAATTTTAATATAATCTAAGCTCGTGAAATATTTTTCTAGCTAGAGAATCTTTAAGAATATGCTAGGCTTAGCTCAATTGTATAAGTAAAGGGGGTTTGTCCCTTTACAATGGTTATTTAAATTTTAAGTTAAGAGATATAGCCTCATAGAGTTATTTGTATGTATTATTTTTGGTCAAAAAATAATTTATAATTTAAAATCATTGGCAAGATTTGAGAGAGTTAGATATATCTCCATTGTTATAAAATTATCTTGCATAGTGTTAGGATGTATGTTATTTAGAACACATTGTATTTAGTTTCCATTCAATTCATTAATGAAATCCATACATGATTTTCATTCTCTTCCTATTGTTGAAGTGTAAATATCTATTTTACATGCTTAGTAGATTGGTTATTTGGTGTATTCATCTTTATGGTAGTTATTTAGAGTTTATATCTAGGTTGTAAAATCCTTTCTACTCTGATATTTGGGAATAGGGTGTTGATAGCCTTTATAAGGGTAGTCCTAGGCTCATATATTTAGTTAGAAGGAATTCTTTAAGGATTATTCATACTATTTATTTTTAGACATCGAGAATCATTTGTGCATGATTTGATTTCAATTGTTTTTAATCTACAATGCACTTGTTGTTGAAGATGATATAACAATTTAGTGAATTTATTTGTGCTAATTCATTAACACTCCACATTATTTTTTATTAATTTAAAAATCTTTTCATACCCTATCATACCCCATAAATTCACCCTCTTTTGATTATTTTTAAATGGTTTTACATGCAAGTGATTTTATCCTGTTGCATATTTTACATGTCACTTACACTTAGATGCACCCTACCTTTGCATATATAAAGTGTGTTTGAGCCTATTATTTTAAAGAATTGGTGTTGCCTTTTCTATTTAACTACATCTAATTTAATCATTATTTGAAAACATGGAAGATGAAACCACCTTCCACCATCTACCTTTACTTTTTATAGCTTGTTTCTACTTCATAACATTTGTTTAGCCCATGTGACAACCTCTCCAAGTGGGCTAAGCAAGGGTGGTTATGTCCTATTTATAAATTCACATGTGTTATGATTATTGAGGGAAATATTTCATTGGTAACCCTTTCCCCTTTCCAAACTATGCCCTAGGTACTCTCACCTTGGCCCAGGTAGAACCAAAAGATGTTAGAAACTAACCACATCTGTAGTAAGTTGCCTTCCATCTACCATCCAATCCTATTTATTTGATGATAACAACCCATTCCATAGCTATAATGACACTCCCTTGGGGTATTTTCATCCTTTTCTTGCCACTCCAAAACCTATGCAGGGCTAGGACCAATGTGGTGTAGAGCAAACAACCAACAACCTTTTTGGCACCATTGCTAGGGACTAAGAACCCATTGCCATAAACTTAGAGTTTGTTGTAATATCAATAGTAGATTGGTGTTGTAACTACACTGGGTATGTTCACCATTTTGATATAAGTTTTTTTAAAATGTTCTTACAATTATCTTCAGTATTTGAAAGTTTTCAATCTATCAGTTGTTGTTAATGGATCTAATTGTTCTGGTCTAAAAGTTTTTACTTCTAGTGGTGACTCTATTACACTAAAATTTTAAATATTAGTGCCTATTATATGAAATCTTCTCTATCTTAAATATTTTTATTTAAATATATAAATCTAGAGGTACTAGGTCTTCTTCTCAAAAAGATCCATCTAAAAAGCCTATCGTCGAGTTAAAAGATCTATCCAAAAGGAGACACATGTGGAAGCTTATTGTAGGAAAAAACTTAGCTAATCAAGTAAGACTTAAATATTTTGTCCCCCATTTTATTTACCACCTTTTCTTAGTTATCCCTCTAGTTGAAGGATATCAAAGCACTTCATATAAATCTAAGCTCCTTGTAAATTAATCTCCTTCTCCAAAAATAAGTATTTCTCTCCTACAAGGACATTAAGAAATTATTCTATTTCTCCCCTTTCAAGTCCTCCTCATAGTTATCCCCTAGTTCATATTCATATTCAGAGATGGGAGACCATGATCAAAGAAGAAGGAGTTTTGATTTAGGTAGTAATAATGGTGGAGAATAATATCAAGGTCTAGGTATTAGATGTAGACCATTTGTGATCCCAAGGTTCAGACCTATCAACTTTAATGGTATGCCTAGTTTGCCTAATGAATTTCCCATTAAAGTTAAAAATATATTACCTAAATTTCAAGGGACCAATGTCATGTCTGGGGAACAACATTTAAAATCTTTCTTAAATGTTATTAAAGACTATAAAATTTATCTAGAAGATGTGTGCATAAAGTTCTTTATGAACACACTAGAAGAAATGGCCCAGGAGTGGTTTAAATCCCTCCCTAATGGATCCATAGACACATGGCAAGCCATTATTAATGTATTTAATATTTAATTTGGTACTAGCATTGATATTATATTCTTACTTGCCAAATTTGAAAATATTAATAAATTCCTAATGAGTGTAATAAGGATTTTAATTCTAGATTCAGTAAGGTATTGGGAAGGTTGCCAAAGGACATTAGACCTAGTGGTGCTACTTTTTTGATCAAATATTGTGATGCATTTGAAAATAAGGCAGATTATTATCTCAAAGACAAAGCTCACACAAATTTGAGGATAGCCTTTAATTTGGATATCCAAATGGAGAATAATATCAAAGTTATGTGTAAGCCTTTGAATAAGAGGGTTGATGTCAAACTGGTGTATCTAGAAAATGGTTGATGTCAAACTGGTGTATCTAGAAAATCCTCAAGTCTCCCATAAGAATCTAGATCTAGAATAAAATTTGAAAACTCTAGCTACTATTGTGAAATATATTTATTACAAGTTAGCTAGAGTAAAAAAGGGGTCATCTCAGGGTTCTAACCATGATGATAGGAGGAATCACAAGAGAGAGGAAAGAAATCATACCAGGGACTAGGGTCAAGGTTGGCAAACTTTCCAAATCAAGAATAATGATAAAGGAAAGGAGTTTTCAAAGGATTACAATCATGAGAGAAAATATAAATAGGGAAGTGGAAGGGAAGTACCAAATCCTTTAGATGCAAAGGTTAATGTAGTTGACTTTGATATCAATTGGTGTGCTAAGTGATTCCTTCCTCATCCTCCATGTAATACAACTAATAGTGATGGTCAAGGTTTAGAACACTTTGAATCTACATCTAGTGAAGATGACATTTATTTTTTTGAATTCCAAGAGATGGAAAGTTACATCTTCTAATAGGAAGTTGTGAGTGATTCAAATATTCATGATTGTGAATACACTCCAGCCTATGAATTTTTTACTTTCCAAATTAATGAACTATATGTGATGGTTACCTTTCTATCTATAGAGATAATGAGTGCTACTACTTCTAAATCCTTCTAGAGAACATTTTAAAAGGTAAGGGTCCCAACCCAAAACATAATATGTGAGATAAATATGATGCATGAATATTAATTACATATTCATGATTTTGAGTTTCTGAGATGAATGATAAAATTAAAAAATGGATATTCACCTCCATCAATTGAGGATAGATAATTAATGATCCACACATAAATTTCCTAAGTTAAGGAGTAAAGTTTGAGAAGTAAAGATCAAAATTCTCCTTTAAAGGATAAAGACTCTACTGACCTTAAATTAGAGATAAAAGAGAAAGAGACCAAAAGGAGTAAGGAGGTCCCAAATTGCACCAAGCCTAGTTTTACACCTTAAAATGCTACACCAAAAGGTATCTAGGCTGAGAATATAACTCCCTTGTTATCCATTATTCCCAAGAAAGATGAACCCAAGAAGCCTCCCTTGAAGAGTGAAGTTAAAAATGTTGGTTTTCCTACTTCTTTTCCCCTAACTCTTGAGGGGTGTATCCTAAATGAAAGTGTCACAAGTATACCTGCTAACACTCCTTTTCATAAATATAGTGTCTATGACATGGCCCATATTTTAAGTCAATTTAAGGTCATAGTACCCTTTATGGGATTGCTCAAAATTCTAGAGCATAGGAAAAGATCCTTTGAGTATTTGGGATTCTTTGAGAAAATTACTACCGATGAGATTATTGAAGTTGAACCTTCTCCCACTTCCCATATGGAAAGTGAGAACACCTCAAAATCCCTTGAACATCACTTGGAGGTTTATTTAGGAATAACATTGGTATAAAGTTAGATGGATGTCGACCCATATATATCACCCTATTGATTAATAGTTTAATAATCTATAACTACATGTTTGACTCTAGTGCATCTTCTAACATTATGCCACTACTTTTTTTTAATGAACTTTGTATAATAATAACTATAGCATATGGATGATGCCTCACCATGAATTCTAGAGTAGTACCTATTTTTGGTGTGATTAAAGGATTGGTGGTGCAACTCACATAATACCCTAGTAAATTCTTGAGTATGGATATTATTGTTGTAGACTATCTACCAAAATGGGGTATGTTGTTGTCTATAAAATGGGTTGAAAGTATTGGGGGTAGTGTTAAGATGGACCTATCCTATGCCATTATAAATCTAGATGGGAAGATGGTTTTCTTGAATTAGGATCCATAAATGCTTCATGTCCTATAAGATCTTAAATATTAGTTGAATCAAGTGTTCTATGTGGATGAAAACATATGGAATTTTATGGGGAGTGTTGAGTACAAGGAATTACCTCATAAATTTGGTATTATGGATGAATACTCCATCTATACTATGTATTTTGATGGATCATGTTCGAACATTAAAAATAGAGTAGGGGTTGTCTTCTATGCCCCTAATGGCCAAGATTAAAAACACTCCTTCCAATTATCCTTCAAGTGCACAAATAATATTTTAGAGTATGAAGCACTCCTAAGTAGCCTCTAGATCACCCATGAATATGGACTCAAAAATTTATTGTTCAAATCCCATTCAAAATTAGTGGTGGAGTAGGTCTGAGTTGTTTCCACCATGAAATAGAAGAGACTAAATTAGTACCTGAACCCTATATGGGATTGCTTGGAATGGTTTGATGCTTTAAACATCAAATATCATTCATAAAATTTTAATCAGATGGTGTATATACTTCTAAAGAAGGTTGTAGATTTTAAAGTTGAAAATATAAATCTCTTTTGTGAATATGAGGTAGACGTGCTAGTAATGACTTATATCCTAGACAACATTGGTCATTGGCAAGTCTTTGATGATGATGATCAAATAAAAATGATTTTATATTGAATAGATGAGCTCAAAGGAACAATTATAGATCTAGACTCCATGGTATAGGTATGTGATGGAAAAGAAACCTTATATGGAAAAGAAGTTATCCAATTGAATACTAATATTATCCCTAAATGATTGATTAGTCTTGAAGCATCCTTTGATAGAGCTGACAAAATTAAATCTAGAGATATTTTTATATCAAAGGATGTAACTGAGATTAACATCAGGACTGATGACAATCCAAATAAAATTTAGCTCAACACTCACCTAAGCAAAAAAGAGAAGGAAACATTTATCAATCTTTTAATTAAGTACCAAAATTATTTATCATGGTCATATTAAAAGCTAAAGGCCTATAGGGAGGAATTTTGGTAACATTTTATCCCTCTTGGGCCTAATACAAAACCATTCTACCAAAAATAATGGCCTATGAATCCTATTTGGGCCACTAAGATGCAATAGGAACTAAAAAAATTAAGGGATGGTGTGATAATTCAAACCATTAGGTATTCATCATGGGTGTCCAATCTAGTCTTTGTAAGAAAAAAATTGAGACAATCAAATTTTTGTTAATTTCCATAATTTAAATAAGGCTTCACTGAAGGATAACTATTCGTTGCCAAATATGGACAACATGCTTCAATATGTTAGTGGTTCTGAGCTGTTGTCAACTCTGGATGGCTTTTTTGGCTATAACCAAGTAGTAGTGGAGTCTAAAAGGTCTAAGATTTTTTTCACTATCCCATGGGGCACATATGTGTATATCCAAATGCCTTTTGGATTAATGAATACAAGTTCCACCTTACAAAGAGAAATGGATGTAACCTTCATTAGGTTAAACAATTATATTATTATGGTATATCAGGATGATGTTACAGTATACTCCAAGAAAAGGTATGACCACTTAGGGAACTTAGAGTAGATGGTTATTATATGTAAGCAATTTATAATCTCCCTCAATCTTAAGAATTACTACTTTGGTGTGTATAAGGAAAAAATACTTGGGCACATTGTGTCTAAACAAGGTGTGATGATAGATCCTAAAATTGTAGAGGCCACTGACAAGGTACCCATCCCATAAACCAAGAAAGGTATTCAATCTTTCTTTGGCTAGATTAACTTTGTGATAAGTTTTATTTCCAATTTTTCATAGATTAGTCTACCCATTAATTCAATGTTAAAAATGGATTAAAATATAAGGTGGGAGGAAAAGGATACCAAATCCTTCTAGGACATCAAGGTAGTTTTGATAACTGCCTCGGTGTTTGCTAGTCATGTTTATAGAAAATATTTCTAGGTCTTTTCATTTACATTCAAACATATTATTACTCCAGTGCTGCTAAAAAATAATGGTGAAAGTCATGATTAGCTAATTTATCTTTTTATTAAGTCATTGTAAGGATCTAATCTAAACTATAACATAATGTAAAAATAAGACTTTACTACCTTAAAGGCTATCATATAGTTCAGATCATACATTCTAAGTTCAAAGATTGTGGCCTATGTTCCTCACACTATGGTGAAGGACATATTAAATCAGAATGAAACCACTAAAAAAATATGTCAATGGGTCAATAAACTTAAAGAATATGACTTGGAGACATAAACCGCTAAGTTAGTTAGAGGCATGAGTCTCACCAAGATGATTACTAAGGCCAAATTATAGGCTGTAGAGGTGAATAATATAGAAGGGATTATTGATAGACTTGTATTTATGTACAACCAATCTCTATGGTACAATGATATAGTCTATTATTGGAATACTCTAAATTGTTCTCTCCACTTAGACAAAAATCAAAGGAAGACCTTGAATTTAATATACTAGAAGTATTTTCTATTATAGGATGATATGGATTGGAATAACTAAAATGGTATCCTCTTGAGGTGCTTATTGGAACATGATATTTCTAAATTAGATACAAAGTTCCATAGTGGTGTGTGTGGTGGTCACTTTCCTCCCAAAGTCACTACATACAAGATTTTGAGGGCTAATTATTGGTGGCCCACTCTATTCAAAGATGTTTCTACTATGGTAAGGAGATGTGAATAGTGCTAGTGATTCTCTGGGAAAATGAAAGCATCTAGATCACTTCCCCTACAACCAATTTCTATTGAGGGACCTTTCAGGTAGTGGGGAATGGACTTCATGGGTGAAATATTAGATGCTTCAAGTGCTGGTCGTAAGTGGATCTTAGTGGCCACTGATTACTTCACAAAATGGTTTGAAGCAATCCCTACCAAAAAATCAACCCACTAGGTAGTCATTGATTTCCTTTTAAATAATGCGATTTGTCAATTTGGAGTGCCAGTCAAAATTTTGTATGACAATACCATGTGATTTAGAAAAAAATAATTAGTTACATTGTGTGAAGACTATGAGATTGATCTAGCATATGCCTCTAATAAAAATCCATAAAGAAATGTTTAGGTTAATTCTACTAATAAGAATTTATTGAAGATTATTAGGAATCTAGATGCCAACGAAAGGAAATGGGGTGAGTAATTAAAGTTTGTTATCTGGGCTGATAGGTTGAATCCTAAAAGGTCTACTAGAAAAAGCCCCTTTGAGATTATTTATGAAGTCCAAGATATTTTACCCTTTAATCTATAATTACCTACTTACCAATTTATGTAATAGATAACTAATGATGAAAGAAATGTAAATAGCTATAAGGAAAAAATCAAGTAGATTGTAGAGCTTGATGAATCTCATAGACAAGCTCATGAAAAGCACTTAAATTTCAAGAAGAGGCTCAAAAATATTTTTGATAAAAAGGTCACCCTGAGAGCTTTTCAAATTGGTGATCTAGTCCTACTATGGGATAGCAGACATGAAGATAAGGGAAGACATGGTAAATTTGATTCCTTATGGATGGGTCCCTACACTATAGACTATCAAATAGGTAACCATACATTTTATCTTTGAGACCTTGATGGAAAATTCTTAGAACTGCTAGTTAATGGCAGACACCTCAAGATATTTTTGGATTAAGTCCATGATAGCCTATGTAAATATGTACATGTTGTATAGTCCCTTTTGTTTTGTTTCCATGTTTAGGGTTGTGTTTTTAGAGCTTATGTTTTTTCCTTGTCCTTCCTTTTTGTCTTCAAATGCCTTATTATAACTATTTTCACCCATAGTGTGTTTTTCTGCCTTCGATTGCAAAATCTTTGACTCCATAGCCCAATGGATAGGAATCTAGTATGGTGTTATCTTTGTACCCACTAGGGGTACACATTCCAAATTAAGAGATGATGTTGGAGTCCAAATCTACAAGAAGTTTCATGGCAAGAAGTTTCACTATGAAAAGGTAGAAATATATCCAAGTCTCTTTGCATACATTGAATTTTTGCCTTATGCTCAAATGAGAAAAGTTATGGGGCCTTGGATGAAACTATCATGTTACATATTCAACATGTTTTGGTGACTAAGGTGAATAATTTCACAATGAGCCAAATGAAAGACATCTGGTTATCTCAAGGGACTCCTAAGACTTTATCCCATGAAAATGCCTAGGTCAAATTCATTGAATTTATAAGGTAATGACTTATTCATTTAATTTTACAAGTAATGAGTGCATTTTCAAAGATCAAAAGGATCTTGTACCCTTCCCCATATCAATAAGGATGGTACAAAGGTGAAACATTGGTTGAGAGTCTGAGCTAGCATCTAAGTTAGACACGTGGTAGGTCCTAGGGGTTTTATAAGCTTTGGGCCCTTTTCAAAGATTGCCTCAATTACCTGTTGGTGGGAAAGGTTTAAGAAGTCTCCAAAGCTTGAACACCTATATTTGTAAAGTAAAATAATGACATGTGGCATTGCTAGATCCCATGAGTAGCTTGAAACATATTACACTGATGTACGAAAAGAAATAACAAGTGAATAAGTACAAAAGTTCTCAAAGGCTCAAAAAGCTCTAGAATGTAAAGTTTTCTTATATGGATCCATGTGTTGTAAGGAGGATCACCCAACATGAAATAAACATATGTAACTTCTCCTTCCTCTTTCAAAATAATCTCAAATGACTAAAAGGGGTAGTTGGTAAATAGTTCTTATGTTTCAAAGCATTAATGTCAACACTAATTTGAAATGTAAAGGCTTATAACTAAGGCATTTTCATTCATTCACATTTACCTTTTGTATTCATAGCTTTTACTTGTGTCTTTGATCTATCTATGTTCCCTAGCTATGTCCAACATGAAACTTCTCTATTTAGAGAGTGATTATGATAAATTATTCAAAGATTTTTAGCTTCAATTACACACATCCCTCTAGATTATTAGTAAGTTTTCTTCTAGCTCTTTGTATTGTGTCCTTTGAGGACATTTGAATTTATTTTGATGGTTATTGGAGTGAATAATTTGTTTGAGTTTAAATTATTCTCACTAGAATTCTAGGAAATAATGGCATTTTCTTCAACATCTATGAAAAGCAACATCATTCTATTCTTGATGGAATCAATGATAAAAATTTTTAGGGCTTGGACTTTATAGCTTTATTGAATACCTTTTAGCAACTAAACCCTCTACAAGTAATCTAAAATCTGGACATGAGTTATATTTACCCTACAAAAAAATTACCCTTGGCTACCCCATACCTATAACTAGTAATTGCATGTGTTAAAGTGTATCAATAAGATACCAAGATTATTGTCAATGGAAGTCAATTAGTTGTCTACTATTTCACTCCTTAAGCCCTTAACACCATTCTTAAAATTCATCCCTAGCCTAAATGTATCACACATTCCCTAGAAGAATGCCAAGATTATGCAGACAAGAATGAAAAAAAGATATGGGACATTGTCAACTCCTGTTGGTTGGTCAAGTAAAGGAAAAATGTGTTAAGAATGACTAAGAATATAAAACTGGTAGAATTTAAAGAATTGCCCTAGTACATGACTACCATATCATTCAAAATTTATGGGATACCCACCATAGAGAAGTTTAAGCCTTGGATGTTTAGAATTTTAATCTATGTGTTGGAGCAACAAAATAAGCTGGATTGGGTCACCATCTTAAGTGACAAACTACATAGGCAAATGATGCATCTTCAAGTTTCAATCCACTCAAATGAATATTTCCCAGGTACATTCTACATGTCTTCCTACCTAATGTATAGCTTCGTACATAATAAGATGTTCCATGGGCTCACAAGGAATCCCAATGGAATGAGGATATATGAGACTTATCCATAAATAATTCTGGATGGATTTATAAAAAACTTCTAAAATTTTTATAATTATTTCTTTAATACTATGATGAGTGTCTTCTATCTTTGAGAAGCCTCAATAAGATGTCTAAGGTGGCTAGATAAATAATTGATAAATATGGCACCTTATATATTTAATTTATAAAATTCACTTATATCAAAGTAAGTGGATTCTCAAGGTCTC
Organism: Torreya grandis; assembly: GCA_037957365.1. NCBI lineage: Eukaryota > Viridiplantae > Streptophyta > Pinopsida > Cupressales > Taxaceae > Torreya > Torreya grandis. The sequence continues at coordinate 1,109,534 of JARHVA010005421.1, forward strand.
CATATAAGCTACTGAGATACCTAGATGATCAACTAGAAGTGATGGAGTTGAGCCACCAAATGGTACCCCCATATGAAATGATAGCAACAAAGAAGGTGAACAATCCCTTCAAATTTTTGATTAAAATTGGACATTATTCATGTTCTTCTATTAACAAAGCTAAGGGATTAGAGAAAGATATGGGAAAATATGTGATTGTCAAGATACCACCTAGGCCAAACTATGATATCAGATGGTGGGTGAACACAATAATAGGTGTGATTTTGCATCAATCACATTATGGGGACATATTTTTTGCTTGTCCTATCAAGGAAGATGTTAGCAATTTAGAATTTCTAAGGCTAACAGTGCAATAAGTCATTGCTTATAATATTTATCACACTCTAAAGGACATGGATAATGATAAGAATACATTATCTATAATTTAAAATAAGTCCAATATTGAAACCCTAACCATCTCATAGGTGGACTTCACTACTGGGGAAAATTTTTCCAAACCATGGAGGGCTGTAGTGATCATAAGAAGAAACCTCAAATGGTTAAAATAACATGGGGTTAATCTTAGTGCCTATAATATCCCTACCCTCTACAAACTCATATATTTTTTGTAGTTGAATGGTTTCCTCCCGATTTATAGTGGTGTTCCCTTGGTGAAGGGCAAAGGAAAAAACTAGGTAGGCGATATTGTCTTCACCAAATCAATATATGTGGAGTCCATATCTACATCATAATTTATGGAAGGATGATCTTTCTCAAATTTAAAAAGTTTGGTTGAGATTTGGGATAAGATCACCATTGGGGAGGTTACATTGGCTAGTGCCACCCAAATATACATTACATTAGAGGGAGCCCCAATAGTACTAACTATCATTGCCATCATCCTAGTAGTCAGTCCAGCTACTATTCCACTTGCTTCACCCATGGATCTACTAGAAAAATAACCAACATTTTTTATTCCTCCAATGACTTAATCAAGGAAGAGGGGAGGTGAAGAAGAGGTAGAGAAACCCAAGCAAAAAAGTTTCAAGAGGACTCTACAACCCATAGTTGGGAGTCTTAACAAAAGGAATGAGGTTGTATTAAAGGACCTACCTTCTAAGGAAATTCCCTTGAAAATAAAAGAGTATAAATCCTCATATGCTCCAATTTTAAGAGATATGAGTGAATAATAATAAGACTCGGATGAAAATAGGCCCATTGTTTAGGTTATGAAGAAATAATGAGCATTCACTCTTTCACAAGTGAAAAATGGGTAGAGAACTCTAAGGGAAAGACCCCAAACCCAAGTAAAGGTCCCAATGTCATGTTTATTTGTAGAAGAGGGTCCTTCAAGTGTGAAATATAAGGGTAATGAGGAATAATTTCTAGCCTCAAGTGATCCTTTTCCATTTTAAGATGTTGTGCAATTTGGGGTTGAGGTAAGCACTCAAGTTTATGACCCTCAAGAAAAAGAAACAATCTCATCAAACACAAAAACATTTGTTGAAAATGTCATCACCCAACCACAATGCTAGGATAATCAAGGATGAATTTGAGGGATAGGATAAAGTTGAAGAAATGAATAAAGATGATGAGAAAGCTAAGGTGGAGTCAGATTAGAATATTCAAGTCACCACTAATCCTAAAGTGGTGGTTATATAAGAAGGCCCACAAGAAACTCCAAAAGTATCACCTATTGTCCCTTCCCCTCCAATGGTTTTAAGTTCAACACCAGAGGAGAAGGTAAGTATAGAATAAAGTATGGGATAAAACCTATAAATGTGTACCCTAACCCATACAGAGATAAATAAGGAATTGGACCAATCCAATAAAGGTGTTGAGGAGGTACTTCAGGTAGTGTTTCCTTAATTAAAGTGCCTTGAGGTCTCCTTCCTTGCATCAAAATTCATTATCCAATCTAGAATAAAGGTCCAGAGGCCATGATTGGTGGTTAGTTACCTAAAGGCAATAAGGAAACCACCATATCATCATCTCTAATTAAAGATCAGGTGAGTAAAGGTGGAGTGGTTGTATAACCTTCCAATCAGTCTATAGTACAAGGGAGCTCCATTAAGAAATTGCTTGAGGTGTCTCACCATTTTGGGCTAGATTTTGAATTATTGGAGTAGGTAGAGACAAACCTTGAAGGAAGAATCAAAGAAAATAAATAAGATGGTGAGGATTTGGAAATTAATGAATAAATTGAAAATTTTGTGTTGAGTCCACAACCCATTCCTATGGCACTTCCTACACCAAGTAATTTGATGATACCACCTTTCACTATCTAAAGGCCTACATCAATGTCTACTAAATCAATGGTATTTCAGACTAGACCCCTTCTCTAGGTTGAGGATCAGGTCAAATAAAATAAGGACATAAGAATAAAAATTGGGGAAATTGATGTAGTCAAGATCACTTAGGCATATAAGGACAAACCCCCCAGACACACTCCAGAACCACATTCATTGGTATGGGAGAAAGAAGTGTGGAGATAGTCATCCCCCCACAATATGCTTTAAATAAATGTGTTCCCCTTTAGAGTTACACTATTTACAACTATAAACTAGGGGAGTAATAAATGAATGAGCTAAATCATAGCTCACAAGTTTTGGCAAATATGGTGGCTCAACGAATGGATAAGGACAAAGCCACAATGGAGGAATTAAAGGCACAAAATGAGGCTATGATCCAATAATTACAAAAGTTATTGAGTGAGCCTAAGGAAGTAGCTCCAAATACCATTATTATTCTAGATTATCCTCTTTTATCATTAGATTCATTTGATTCTGATGAAATTTATGACTTAAAATCTAGAGGAAGGGAAATTAAAAAATGGAAAGAGAATTTATACACCAAGGCTGAAGAACTAGTCCACTTAAAATTGAAATTCTTGAACAATATAGTGGATAATAAGAGGTATTATAATTCCCAAATGTTTATTTATGAGATATAAATTAAGAATTAGGAAAAATTCTAGTAGAAAATGGATGGGATTTGTAAAATAGGCATAGATACTTTGATAACAAAGATGATCATTGCTCCCAATGATCACAAGAAACCTAGAGAATATTAACTATCCATTAAGCATCAATTGGTGATACCCCAAAATGCCATGTTTTACTTGAAAGGAGAAGAGAAATCACTCTAGAATAAAATAAGAGAGATAGATTTTGTACTTAGGAATATGATAAGCCTTTATGGTGCAAGTGATTTGGAAGAAGAGATAATACACACTACTCTAAAAAATCCTCATTCATGCACCATAAGAATCCTTTGATGCTAACAAAATAAAGTAGTTGTTGTCTCTTAAAAAGTCTTATGACTAGCTTAAGTAGCTCATCAAATGAAAGCAAACCATGTTTTAAAATATTTCCACCTGGATTGAATAATACCAAGTAAAATTTAAATATCAAGCAAGCCTAGACTAAGGGAATCTTATCTCTATGCTGGAAGGATATAGAAGGTATACAAGTAAATTGGAAAATGATTTTGTCATCTAGATTCAATCCATAGTATAACTAGATATTTTGTTTTTTTTGAGCTAGCACCACTTTTTCTCTCTTTCCTATTGGCACCACTTTTTGAGCTAGAATATATTTACGAATATGTTAGGATTAGCTCAATTATATAAGTAAAGGGGGTCTATCCCTTTACAATGGTTGATTAAATTTTGAGTCAGGATCTATATCCTTGAATATTTATCTTTGTGTAGTCTTTTTGGTTCCAAATTGATCTCTATTATAAAATCATTGGCAAGATTTGAGAGCATTAGATATGTCTCCCTTGTTATATAATTGTCTTGCATAGTGTTAGGTTGTATGTTATTTAGAATAGATTGTATTAATTTTCCATTCAATTGATTAATTAAATCCATCCATGGTTTTAACTCTCTTCCTATTTTTGAAGTGTAGATCTCTTTTTCACATGCTTAGTAGATTGGTTATTTTGTGTATTCATCTTTATGGTAGTCATCTAGATTTTATATCTAGCTTGTAAAATACTTTCTACTCTAATATTTGGGAATAGTGTGTTGATAGAATTTTTAAGGGTAGTCTTGGGCTCACATATTTATTTGGAAGCAATTCTTGAAGGATTATTCATAGTATTTATTTTTAGACTTCAAGGATCATTTGTCCATGATTTCATTTCATTTGTATATGATTTGCAATGCATTTGATGGTGAAGATGATATAGTAGTTTATTAAATTTCATTTTTCTCATTCATTAACCATCCACATTATTTTATATTAATTATAAAGTCTTTTCATACCCTATCTTACCCCATAGATTCACCCTCTTTTGATTATTCTAAAGTAGGTCTGCATTTAAGTGATGTTATCATGTTGCATATTTTACATATCAGTTACACTCAAATATACCCTACCTTTGTATATCTAAAGTGTGTTTGAGCCTATTAATCCAAAGAGTTGGCATTGCCTTCTCCATTGTCCTATATCTACTTTGATCATTCTTTGAAAGCATGGAAGCTAAAACTACCTTCCACCATCTACCTTTAATTTATATAGCTTATGTCTACTACATGACATTTGTTTAGCCCATGTGACAACCTCTCTAGGTGGGTTAAGCAAGGGTGGTTTTATCCTATTCATAATTCCACATGTGTTCTTTATCTTAAGGGAGCTCCTTCATTGAAAACCATTTCCCCCTTTCCAAACTATGCCCCAAGTACTCTCACTTTGGCCTAAGTAAAGCCAAAATATGTCAAAAGCTAACCACATCTGTAGTGCATTGCCTTCTAGCCACCATCGAGTCTTAGTGAGTTGATAATAACACTCACTTCCATAGATACAATGACACTCCCTTGGGGTATTCTCATCCTCTGCTAGCCATTACAAAAACCATGCAGAGTTAGGACCAACAAGGTGTAAATCTAGGAACCAACAAAATCCAAACTAAAAACTTAATAAGATTGAGTGATTTAATCATGTCAACCATACCAAAAGGTGAACCAACTACTACAGTAGATTGGTTTGATAAAGTCCATAAAGCCTATAGGGTAAGAATATGTGTAATAGTCTTAGAATCTAAAATAGTATATTAGTTTATTAAAGGATGATCATTGGTATATCCCCACTCATAACCTAGTTCAAGAAACTATTGGTACTGTTAAGGAACATGTATATGTGAAATATTTATCATTATAGTATCTAAGATGCTCAGTTTATGTATAATAGGGATTTGAGGTCATGAAGTGCTAATAGAAGGAATAAGTGTTATTAGAACCCATCTCTATGTATGTTGTGCTTTCTTTAGAATATAAATAGTAGGGACATGTTTAGGTGTTTAGGATATCTTAATATGGTGCATAAAATATGAGTATTTTATGTAACTCATTATTTGTCTCTGATGTAAAGTTATCTCAAGTACCAGTTGCCTAGTAAAGGGGATTTCTTATTTATTACCCTTTTGTAGTGGATTAGCCTTAATAGGATTTATAATTTACTGCCTAGGTATGAATTTCTCTATTTAAGAGGATGATCATATAGAATACTGAAAACTATAATTACCCTATTAACATGATTGTATTTAATACACCCATGCACTATAGAAGATAATACTAAGAGTATATATCTAAGGTCATCCCAACCACATGTCAAAGACACCAATATAAGGTATAACTAAGAAATTAGTAACTACATGTTCAAGACTAGCCCATAAAGGTATATCAACCTTACTAAGAACCTTTTCAAAGGTCCCATCAAATTCTCTAATTGATCTAGTAGAGGGGTGTAAATCGTTATGAGTATAACCCAAATGTGTAAGTATTGTCATGGTTAAAATTTTTTTTCATGCAACATTATCAATCATAACCCTACACATCAGGTGTTTATCAAGGTATGCTCAAATGATTAGAGAATGAAGATTAGAGTCATCATTATTAGTTTCACTATCATCAAATGAACTAGTTGGTTTCTAAACCATAAGAGGTATATGTCATGTGTAGAACCAATAACCCCATCGAGTGGGTTTCCATAAGAAGATGGAGGAAGATGCTCATTAAATGCCATTTGAAATTCTAGTTCCTTATTACAATGGTCTTATAAAGTATTGTTAAATATTTTCTTCTTATGGTGATCGCTAGGTTGTGAACTTGATTCTTTTGTAAGATCATCAAATGTAATCTTTTGGTCATCAATGAGGTCTTAGATCTTATTCTTTAGGGTAAAACATTTGTTCAAATTCTTAGGGCCTTGGTGATAGTCATAATAAGCATTTTCATCATATCCTTTGGGTAGAGGTCTATTTACATCAGCCTCTATAAGAAGATGGAGAGATATAAGATGACAATATAGAAATCATGGGATTAATGAAGAAAGAGGCTTTAATAAACGTGTAAATTATCTCTTTGGTGCATTATATAGGGCAGTTAGATTAGGCTATTGTGCAACTTTTTTAACTATAGTGGTTGTTTCCTTTTTAAGTTCAAGAGGTTTTACCTAATAACCTGGTTTGATTGTAAATTTTATACTAGATGTATATGAATTTGGTGTGTTTATTACATGCATGATCTTATTCAATGACATAAATTCATTTCATGATCCTATAAAACATGTCATAAGTCATTAAAATATTGGAACTTCTTGAAAATAATGAATTCATGTAAAGGAACAAGCAAACTTTTTTTGAATGTCTTATAACTCTTTATCTGCCATTGGATTGGTCATTTTCGATAGCATTATATTATACCTCAATGCATAATCATTGATTTGTTCATTATTTCCTTATTTTATCTTTTAAATTTAAGTATAGGAAAAAAAATTAGTAATTTTAATAGAAAAGTGTGACAAAAACTAATTTTCCAGTGGTTTGAATGGTTTCATAAATTTTAGAGGTAAGTCATAAAACCACTTTAAATCATAGTCCTTGACATTCCTTGTAAATTATTGGGTTAAAATTCTATCATTGGAAGCATAATCAAGGCATGCACATAGAAGGTTTGAAGATTATATTCAGTATCACCCTTGCCATTAAACAATATGAAATTAGGTGAAACAAATTTAGTTGGCAAAGGGTGCACATAGATCTAAAGTGAAAGAGGGTTATGCAACACATCTTGTGAATCTATGGCATGTGAAAATTTTTAATCCTTTTATTAAATGTTTCTAACTTTTCCATCCAAGGTATTAATGACTTGGAGGAGTGATTAAAATGTAAGCCCAACAGGATTTTGATTAACAATTTAAGTAGTCACCAAAGGGAATGGAAACATGTTTTTATTATTAATAGGCATTGAAACTAGTATTTTTTTGAAACAATGGTTAAGTTCATAATAGATGTATCAATATTAGTTTTAGGTAACAAAGGTTGAAACACATAATCTATACCCCCATTATATGTAGGTGGATTGATAAGTGTGGGTTGAGTTATTGTACCTTTTAAGGACTCACCATTATTATGTGAGGCAACCTTGGTTTTATCTTATTTGCTTATTTCATCTATTATAACATATTAAACTACACCTATTAAGACCTTGTTATTTTTTAGATGAGTAATTAAAGTTTTTTGATCCTCCATTTGGAATTGGGTTTTTGTAGTCACATTTTTCATTACTTTTAATGAGAAGTTTAAAATTTGAAACATAGTATAATAATTAGAAAATTAGAAAAACTTAAGTGACCTAGGGTTTGATGTTGAAAGGTTAGGTTCACCAAATGTTTAACCCTAATTTGGATATGGATCTACTTTAGTAAATAAGGTTAAATATATATAAATTATAGGTCATAAGGGTGAATATTAGATCTATAATAGGCCAATTAATGTGCTAAACTCAAATGTACCATATGTTGAATTTATTAAATTGAGATAAGTTATTCATGTAAAGTACAACTATGCTAGATATCAAAAATGATATAAAAGGGATGTACTTAGCTCATTTTGATGCTAATGTAGATCTAGATATGGTAAAGGAAGAAAGTAGGTCGAAAGATAGTTATGGACAAATCATAATATTTTGGATCTAGTGTCTTTGACTCTCTAGATAATTACATCATCCCGTGACCACTGCATTGATAATACTATATAGTTTTGATGTTAGTGTCCTATATGTAATATCTACTAAAATAGAATGTGGTCACCTAGATGCTTCTAGGTTTGGATTCACTGTCACTCTGGTGCATTCAAATCTAGGTCATAGACTATCTCTCCTAGTGAAATTACAAAACCCTAGATTTCCATATTCAATGTGACATGGGTTAGTGGGCACACAATGTCAAACTAACCCACAATAACCCCAATATCAAAGGGCATTGCCTCAAGCTCATGTAGTTATCCTTTATGTGTTAGATTGTGTGTGAATCATGTAATGTGTAAAGCAAGTACAATAGTGACCTAGTTTGTAACTTGGTAAATATGACCTTATAATCTATATTTTAGTTCTTTAAGACATAGAGATGTGTTGTACATATAACTAGTGTCAAACCAGGGAAGTTTGATCAATTGATTTCTTGATAGAGTGCTTTCTAATAAATGCCTTAGTATTTTTAGTATTTTCTAGGTGAGGAATGAATGAGGGTTGATATTTTATTTATACCAATCCCATTAGGAGATAACTCATATTAAATCACTTAGGTTAAAAATTGTAATATGTTTCATTTTCAAATTAGATGACTTTAAGGCACTGGACACTTGTGTTGGTATAGGATAGTAATGTCAACTCCACTATCTATCTTGGATGTTACTATCTAGGGAGTACAAAAGTAGGTACATGCTTAATAATTATAGTGGCATAAGATAAGTAAATTTTAATCATTTCAAGAAAAATAGGTTTCGTTTATCATCAATATATGCTATTCATACTAAAATATAATTGAACAGATAGAAGATAGAGAAGATGTGATTCTTACAGAAGCAAGACATGTGTATAACTAAGAGGAATAACTAGGGTCTAAGTTTTCCAAGTGTATAATACTAAGGTGTACATAATCATAAAATATCATTTACAATTGTGTGAAATTTCTCCAAAAACAACAAAGACACACTTAGTTTCTTGATAAACCTAGAAAAAATGAGAAATGTTTTTTTTTCAAAGTCACTAAATTTGTGGATTTGCGTAGAATTCATAAAATGACATTAAACCCTTCAAAATGATCAAAAACTAGCTATCACAAAACTATGTCATGTTTATATCCATTCCTTAGGTTTTGACACCTTATAAATTCAATGGAAATGTTTATTTCTCACTTTGAGATTTTGAATATGTAGATTTATATATATTTTTAAGAATCCCCACCAAACCATAGAAAACTAAATCAATGAAAAATCACAAACAAGGTAGAATGGTAGATATTAAAACAATAAAAATGATATTCGACTATCAAAAATGATTCAATGCCATGTCAGAATGGGCCACAGTTGATGATCAGTCTAAATAGAATTTAATACACAAACTTGAACCTATATGGATTTATTAAATGATAATAACAACTCAAAATTAAATAATCTTGTCTTCATGACCAAAACATTATATTAGAAACATTATCTAAAAAGTACATAAAAAGGTACATTATATAGTGATGAATAAATTCACCCAAAAATTTAATTAACTCAACTCAAAATTAGAAAAGGACTTAAAGTAAATTTACCATAGTTATGTATTATTAACTCAAGTAAGCTAATTAGACAATGTATGTAAAACCACATGATGGGAAAAATCCTACACTAACAACATCATTTACAACATATCTTTCTCTTCTCCCATGTTAACACTAAGGGTAGGGGGAATGTTATAATATTTTTATTGTATTAATATGAACATAGGAAAATATAGTTAATTTATATTATGTGAGTGATATATGATAATAAAATAATTAGAGATTAGAATAGGTGAAATAATAATGGATATATTTATTGTAGGAGATATTATTTTGTAGTTGGATAATAATATTATGGGAATGATGAGTGAGTCATACTCCTTGATAATAAGAGTTTAACTCACTATATATTTTATATCTCTCATAATGTAAAATCATATGAATGAATTAAATAGAGATTATTGTGTTAATATTATTCAATTTTTAATAATAATCAAGCATTAAAAAAAATCATATCCTACTAAGAAAATAAATACAAGACATTAAATAACATTTCATATATAGATCAAGTGTAGTATCATCATGGAAATTAAAACTATAGACTCATGGGAAATAAATGTACATCCACATCCATATCAAATATCTAATCTACATTGTGAATAAAAAAATGAACAAAAATTTGCATCATATAAATCAAAAGAATCTCATATACATCATATGATCAAAAAATAATACATGTGTACACCTCAAAATAAAAAATATACATTGACATATATATAATACATAAATAAAAATGTATAGACATAATAAACAAATAATATCTAACTCATATCATCCCTTAGAGGACTCATATATGAGCTATCTTATGTAGAATTCTAACATGTATCATGTGGTGATGGCTATTTTGGTGGACCCATTTCTCTGAGTTGTGAGGGAGACTGTGCTATAGATCTCCATGATGTTAAAGTGAAACATGGCCTATAAATATAGATCAATATTTATCCTTTTGTATTCTATTAAAATATTGGTACCCTAATCCCTGTTAGTATTACCAAATCTTATAAACTCTGATAATAGTTTGACTCGTTATTTAACCATATCACATCATCCATGGCTTGTACCACATCAACTAGTAGTTTTTATAACCCCTATTCTACAATAATTTATCTAGTTATATCCTACTCCCTGTAGAGACTTTGTAATTCTACTAGAGCATTGTCTCACTCACTATAGTTATCCCTAACTCTACATCCCTTAGGGTGATTTAGAACTAAATAGATATCATCTAGGAAACCTACCCTTTAAATGTAGTAATTTATGTATCCCTATCTATAATCAGACCCTATAGTCTTGTGGCCTCACCCTGGGCCCTTACAAATTGTGTTTGGATCCTAGTGACATCCTCCTCTAGCCCTAATATTTATATAATCATAGAATCTATCTCCCTTTCTAGTCTATCTACAGTAGCCTATTTAGCCTCTAATATACTAGATGAGATGTCCTCAATTGTCTTGAAATCTATCCTCTACCATGTTATGACCCTCTTATAATAGAAAGGGCCACCTCAATATCATGTAAATTTATTTTTCCCTCTTCTTGATCTAGATCAAGACCCTCTCCCATATTAATCTCATTAGTTGAGGTTCCTTCATAACTGTTTCTACTTTTACTTCTATTATTTCTCATAATATTTTAATCCAAGTCAATAGTCTTCGAAATAGCCTATTACAAAGGTATATGTAGTAATGGTGTCTATATCCATAACATTTCCTATGTTGTCCTATGTCCATGTCCCTATCTAGTTTTTGGACTATCCTGTCTCTATTACACTATCATGGCTACTTCCCCTGAATTTTTTTATCTTAGTCATCCTTATTGGTCTCAACTTAGTCCACCAAGTTACATAAATATTGTTGAACCCTATTTCTATTTTTTTCCCTCATAATCCCATACAATTGTATATAAGCTCAATAAGATCTCAACTAATACAACCCTCAAGAAGGGAGGCCCCCACCTACTGATCTCTCATGTCACTATGTAATATAATGAGGCCCATTAGGTACATCTTGTTGATTCCAAAAATACCTCTAAACATGATCAATTGATACTAATTTACTATGAAATCATGGTGACCTATGATGTAACATAAAATGGTTATGTAACATGCAACATGGCCATCCTATCACTAGCCAAATTGAATATGCTTGTATGGATTTTACATGAAATATCCATCTACCAACTCATCTATGGATCATCAATAAAAAGGAAACCCCCCTTTGTTCCCCCATATAACAGTGGATCCTCTACCATCCATCTTTGTCTATCCCTTATTGGTCACTCAATTAAAATGTGCTCCCATGCTTAGACCTAAAGTAATGTACATCACCTAATATTTATACCTAATAATAAGCCATTATATATATATATATATATATATATATATAATTGGGATAATATTATTGTACCTAATATAAAACATGTGGTCAAGTCACTCACACCTCTAATCACTCCTACCAATCCTATGTGAAAGAATAAACTTCTCTTGTCAAGAATCAATATTTCACTGATAATAATAATAAAAATCACAACCTCCCTATCAATCAGTTGTTATGTCACTATTCCATATCCACCTACCAATAATGTTTTGTCCTTTAGTGTTTCTATATCAAAAATTATACCCTTAGTAATAATGTTAGTGACACCAATGAAGTCTTCCAACACTACCAGATGTCCCTCTTATATCTAGTGTATCATGGATCCACATATTAGAATGTAGTGTATCTTCCAAAAATTCTCTAATGTAATTGTAGGCAAGTGGAAATTACTTGTATCTAATTACCAAAACTAGGATAATAATGAAAGGTAGGCCCTATTTACTTAAATCAAAGGAGTTTGTGAAACATGTCACAATTTTAATGTTTCTATAAATTCCAAAGTCTCCTCAGTCCATAGTTTCAGCTATCATAAGACACGTGAGTGCCTCTCACAAGTGATCAATACTAATATTTTCTCTTATCAATCACAAACATGTTATAAAATTATGCCAAATATATATAACCCTAATAAAAAACTCATTAAAATCAATACGTCAACATCAAAACAATCATATTTTTTATTTATGAAAAAAAAGTATTCACATTAGATAAAAACTTCTTTGAATTGGGTCCATTTAAAAGTTGGATGATTTGATTGATTTTGGTGATATATTCATTTATTTAGGCTTTATCATTTTCCCAGATATTTAATCTTTTTGTATTATCTTTGTTTCCCAGGGTGATCTCACCATTTCCCAAGGTGATATTGATGTTTTTGAGGGTGAGCTCACCATTTATTACAGTGTTATCACCATTTATTATCTCTTTGTCCATTTTAGTATTACTAATGTTTACCAAAGTGATATCACCATTTGATAGGGTGTTATCTCTATTTACATCATTTTCCCATCATTTGGGCAAATTCCATCCAAATATGTGTTTTTTTTTAATCATTTTGGCATTTCCCACCCATTTTGGAAATATCATTTATTTGGTCACAATCTCACTGATTTGGTGGTGATATCATCATTTTATAGGAAATAAATGCAAACAAATGAAAAAAGAAAGATACTTGCCAAGTGCTCACTCTTGGTTGGTCATCTGTACTCATGGACCCACTTCCCAAGGTGCTTATGTCATGGAATGCAGGCTATTTCACTCAAGGATATTAAATACAAATTTAGAGCATAAAATTTCAATAAGAGAGGGTGAAAATGAGCCATTTTCACCCATAAGGGTCAATTTATAGCTCTAAATTTGAATTTCCCCTCCCCCTTACCCCTCTCATTGCATCCTTCTTGCTTTGAGACCTGTTTAAGGCTCTATTTTCCTTTTCCCATCTTATTTTTTCTATTAAATCCATTTATCAGCCTTGTATACCATATAATGTCCTAATTATTCCTTTCAAAGGCCCATCCATCAACATTTTTTTGGCTAATCCCTCAAGGGGGATTTTTGGGCATCTCAAACATCATTTAGAGCATCATTGTGATCTTGTGTTTTAGAAAATTGAAAAATAATCAACAAAATGTGAGCACATCATTATTCAATAATTATAAAATCATTTAAATTGAATTTTTCATTATTTTAAAATTTTTCACTTCATCTATGTCTTGGAACACCCTTTAAAACATGGAAAAAATGTAGACACTCCTTTTTCATCACTTCTATGTTGAAAATACAAAATAGAATGAATTTTTTCAACAATACATGAATCAAATTAATAATCATAAAAAATAATTTAATCTTTTCAAGTTTTACATGTGTAATTACCTATGTTGGTTAAAGGGATGAGATGACTAAATCAGTTAAATAAATTGTAATAATTAAGATACTAATTTGTGAATGATTTTGACATGTTTTGAATTTCTATAAATAACAAAGAATAGGTATAAATAAAGACTTAGCTAAAAATAGACTATTAAAAATGACTTGGGTTCTAAAAATTGAGATATGAGTAGTTCTTCGTATCATAATTATGATTATGATATTCGTATATATACTAGATAGTAGTACCAAATTTGGATAGTAACATCATACATGTGTAGTGTACTCTATGTGTAATTAATGTCCTCTTTATGGGACTATTCCTATTTTCAAGGATCACCTATGCCTTCATCTATATGCTTTGTTCATACATGACTGAAACTTGTAGCTATATATTGTACTTGTAAAACTTGACTTGATGTGTAAACCCTAACTAGCTTTACAAGTATGATATGAGAAATATTTTTGAGTGTGTTAATAGGATGGAATAGACATACTTAAAACCCAAATGTTTAGAGAGTTGCCTATGTACCAATACTCTGAAGAGGGATCAAGTCTGATGTAGTTCTCCCACATAGTGCTTAATGTATGTGCTAGTGAATGCTAGATTGAGAGTGGCCTTGGATGTTTGCAATATGATTGAGATTTGAAAGACTTGAAAATTGGACTTAGGGATATTTTAAATGGTAATATGTATAATTATGGTAGAATAGGTATCATGTACCTTTAATTTTCATAACTTTATATTTGGTTTGAATAACTTTTGTATCTATTTTCCATCTAGTGAATAGAGGTGGATTAAACTTGTATTTATACATTTCTATTACTTGTGTGGATAAGAAAATGAGCTTATGCTGAATTTAGGAGGGGCACATATTTGAAAAATCATCTATAAGGAAGAGTTGGGGATAAAATTAGTATCACCCAATTGGCGACAATAGTGCCACATGGATGTAGTGTCCCAAATGTGGTGTTAATGTCCTTTTGGAAAACTTCTTAGAAAGGTGGATTGGGGTCAGAGGTGATAATTCAAGGACTATGTATTGACTAGCTATAAGTGAATAATTTATATTGAATGTCTATAAATGTAAGTTTAAGGCTCTTAAATAGGTCTATGGAAATCCTAAGGATAGGATAACTCAAGAGACACTCTTAACTTCCAATTACCACATTTAGGTGATTACATTTTTCTCATTTATTTTAGTAATGCAACAAAGTGAAATGACTAGTATAAATTAAAATTAAGCATACCTTAACTTACTTTGGAAATGAAACCCTTATAATTTAATGTGAATATGTGAATATGGGTTTACGTATATGAAACATGATCCAAAGTAATGTCTTGAAATAAAACATGTAAAAATTAGTCCTTACTAATGAGACAATCGAAAGTAAAAGACTGCTAAAATGAAATAATTGAGTAAAAAGAGAAGAAAGGAACAAATATGCCTCATTGGGTATATGAACCAATTCATGAACTAGAGGCAACCTCTATGTGTGAAAGTGCATAAAAATCATATCATTGAATTACTTAAACTGAGTTGATGGCTTTCTTAATCTTCGTATGGATCGCTTAATAATTTAATTTGATTTTGAATCTATCATTGACCACCCCTACTTAGTGGATCTTGATCTCTATGAATATCTTGGATAAGACTGTAAGTGAGTCTAACCCTCTCATGTAGGTGGCTCAATAACTTGATTAGGAGATGACTCCATCATTACCCTTTATGTAAATTAGATGCATCTATAATTATATTTCACAAAGTGATGAAAGTATCTAACTGAGTAATCTAACTATGTATTTAGCTCTGCGGCCACTCAAGTATATTAGGAAGCTATGGGATACTTGAGAATGACAACTAATGCTAGAGTAAGGCATGAATTTGGTGATAACTTATAATGTGATAGTAATTATATATAATTTAGATAATGACATGGAGTTTTCCATTCCATATAATAAACCTATTTGAAGCTATGTATATGGAAGCAACTGTGTCATGCACATGCCCCTAATGTAATATCTGAGTATACTAAATTTGAATAAAATATGTAATAGTTGAATCTATGTAGCTAATAAAAATGTATGAGTGATCATGTCATGTATGATTCCCCCAGATTTAAGTAACTTATATGAATATGAATTTAAATGAGAAAATTTAAGCTAAACATAACTACCAAACCTATGATTATATATGTGTAAATATGTAATATACCTAGTGAATTGGTATAAACGGTCTAGACTATCATGAAGTTAGGACTAATAGATATTAGAATATTATGGCACTAGTATCCCAATTTGGGCACTAATGTTTTCCTAGTATGATTTTATGTGCTCTGAGTTGACTACTAAACTTATGTTCTATTATGTGTCTACCCTAAGTCTGATCTCTATAACCAACCCTATGTGTTGAAATGTATCTATGGAAAGCAAAAATAGGAGCCTGATCTCTATGACAACTCATGTAAATACCCCCTCTTTGGAATGTAGTTTTGAAATATATGGAAGAAATACCAACTAAAGAAGTAGCTCTACAAAATTTGTTAGCTATAGCACGATATTCCAATATAATATACAAACATAACATCATAATGTAAATGTATTTGATAAATAGTAGGAAACTTAAGATGTATGTTGTCATCTAGCATTAGACAAGGGTGTTAAGATAGATGTAAGCAATGTATAATAGTAGTAAAATCTAAGTAACTACCTAGGGTTATGGGGAATTGTGTCCATCAAGGATCCCAAGTAAGATAGGTAGATGCATGAGAGATCTCATGGCATAGAAAAATGGTGTGTGTGTAACAATCAAATACAAGTGTCATGGTGTAGAATCATACAAATAAGAAAACATACAAGAACATGAGGAACATAAAAATTAGGCCAAGGGGCTATAAAATCAGGGACATGGGTACATGTCACTAAATATGAGAATAAAGACATACAAGGACATGTTCAAATGTCCACATATGCAAATAATAACCAATTTGTCATAGATACATAAATAAGGACATGTTCAAATGTATACATATAGAAGCATGAAAAACCACACACAAGGGACATGGGCACATGTCCATGGCATATAAATAGAGAAATATAATAGAAGCCAAAGAAAAATGAAATATTTAAATGCCCTCAAAGATGAAACACGCATAGTAACATAATCAAGTCTAATCTAAGAACTAGAAATGAAAGCATGTATAACTATGTAATAGAAATATATGTAGATGCTAGGGTGTATATATATTAAATATGATTAATAAAGTTAGTAAAAAATTTGAGCAATGAGTAATAGTGATCAGTATCAATATAAATCAATATGTAGGTGTAATGTATAATATGTAAAGATAAAACCTATTTATATCAACTATGTAAGAGATGATCCCAAATGGGTGAATATATTAATATAAACCTTGATTAGTGTGAATGCCTTGGATGGGTAGATAATAGAGGGTCTAGATTAGTGTCATGGATTAGAGTCTTATCTAGAATCTATAATCACTAGATAAGAAAAAGAGAAGCATATGTGTATGATAAAACCAACTACACTAGGATAACTATCAATATGCAACATCTGGCAAGAAGTAGAAATGTAAACAATTAATACATACAATCTATAAAAAATTTATATTTTTGAAATATTTGAATGCTTTTTTATTTTTTCATATTATTTTATTTTTATATTTTTTGAGTATAAGCTATGTACAAGCATATGAAAGTAAACTATATAGAAGGAGCAAGAGAGAGAATAAAGTATGTACAATGGTAAGAAACATACTAACTTATGAGTCTCATGGGAGACTCACATCACTGTGACTTATGTCTAAGAGTGGAATAATGATCATACATATGGTGTGAAAGGGCAATTTTTAACACATTATTTGGTGTGATATATAATCTAAACCTAAAATTGATTGAGTGGTGATGATATGATGCAGTGGCACTGACTGTGATGCCTTATGAATTATGGAGGTCTTTGGGACCCTTATGGTAGATGTAGAAGCTATAGTTGATGTAGGTTCCATATGATGATAACTCTTAGACCCAAATATAACTAATCTTATTATAAATTATGTAGAGGAAGATCCTCTAAAATCTATGGCATATATTTGATGTGATGGTCTCTAAGGGAGAGTATGTGTGCATGTAGACACTATAGAAGTAGACTTGGCCTACTCTAAGGACTCTATTGAAAACTATGATGTATGCATAAGATATTTAATATCTAATATAATGAATATTCATGTAATATATGGTAGAGGAAATAGAACTATAACTAGTATTGATGCTAGAAGGGTGACTATAATTTATTTTACAATGACCTATGGGATGGGAAGAGGATACTCATATGAGACACCCTCAATATTAACCAATTGGTTAGCATGCATATACTTTATTCATTTGTGTATTTTATATGGGATGTCTTTGAGCAACCATAACCATGGCCTACCCAATAATATGTCAAATAGACTTTCACCAATTACTAATATAAACCAACTGGTTATGTGTGTTGGCATCACTTATAATAGAATCACTATTTCCATGATGGAGCTTTGAACATGGCCACTAAAACCACTAATGATTTTATCTATGTGGAATATATCTTGATCTATGTAGCCCAAGTGTTGTAAAAGTGTCATGGTGTAGATGCTTATGCTTGACCCACTATGAACCATGACATTGTAAATAGGATGGTAGTTTATATATGCTCTTATGAAGAGCACATGTAAATATATCTCATTATCCATAATTTACTTCTTTGAAAATGTAAGTGGTTTAAGTATCATGGTAGTGTGATACATGCCAATAATATTGTATAGGGTATTTGTTTCCTCTGTAGTTGTGTGATAGGAAGATAGTGGTAGATGAACCTAGTATGCATAATGAACACTTGATGTTCTCCCAACCTCATTAGCTATATGCTTAGGGAAAGGATCTAAAAATATCTTAAGTGCCTTTGATTTTTTTTTACATTTTGGTGCCTCTTTCGGTATGACCACATCAATGATGTTAGCCTCAATGAGATCATGTATCTTATGATTCAGGACAATGACTATGTTTATGGTGTGGCTTGGTGCCCTATGATATTCAAAAAATTAATTTGAATCATAAATCTTTGGAAAAGGTTGTGTTGCATCAACCTCTTTAATGGGAGGGAGATATTTGACATTGCATTCTTATATTTGTTGTATAACTCATGTTGGAGACTCTAGAAAATTAATAAATACTTTGTGTTGAAGAGACGATAAAACTAATTAGCGAGAAGTCTCTGAAGATGCATTGACTATTGTTTTTTGATCTAATTTATTCTCTATGGTCTTGACCTTGTATGGAGGTTTGGTTGAACACTTAATAGTTGAATCTCATCCATTGGTGTATTTAAGTTTACCCATTACTAAGACCTTAACCTCTCATTATTTAAATGTGTGGCACATATCTATAAATATGGGAAACTTATTGAATAATATTTCTTTTTGAAGTGCTAGTAATATAATATATTTGAATATAACTTGAAGATCTCTATCTACCATGGGGCTAGTGAATTTTGATAAAATTATCTTGTACCATAAGACATAATCAACTATGGGCTAATTTGAATTTTACTTGAGTTGTTCCACTTTTGAATATGATATATTATCACTAATTTTGATATAAAAGTGTGATAATAACATATATTCTAAAGGATTGAATGTCATGATACATTGGTTAGGAAAATCATAAAACTATTGTAAGGCATAATCTTTGACACTACACGGAAAGAGATTAATAAGAAGCTAATATCAAACAAATTATCTAAGAGTGTTTCATAAAAGGATCTTAGGTGATGACTTGGGTCACCCTTTCCATCATATAATGTGATCTTAGGTGATACACAACTAGATGGCAAAATATTTGCCATAATGTGAAGTGTTAATGGTGTATGCAGTAGAATGTTAGAATCTAAGGAATGTGAAATCTTAGATACTCTTTGATCAAGATGTAACACCTTATATTATAGATAAATAACCTACTTCAAAGTTATTTTACATAAAAAGGAAAATAAATAGCCACAAGTTGAGTAATTATGACTGATGGCTGAATAACAAACTTGGGTTATGCTATTTGAGTTGGTTGAGTGCCCCCCCCTAAAGGTGTAATAACATCATTAAATGGAGGGGTATAATATTGAACATTATTATTATTATTTATTTATAATAATTCCTATAAAATATATGCATGATCATGAGTTTTTTCCAAAATTCTATCTCTGAAGTCCTATAATACCTCATCTTTGTTCACAACTATATCATTGTCATTAAGTGAAGGTAATGTGTCTTGATCCTCAATATGGACTTGATCTTGTTATTGGTTATATTTTTCATCCTTAGATGCATTTTAATTTAATTACACATAATAAATATTTTATTTATTCATATATAGAGTTGTAATAGGTTCTTTGTCCTTTTTATTGTGTCAGATAGATAGAATCTAAATATGATCTATAGGATTTCCACCTAGTCTAGAACTTCCTCTTAAGGGAAGAGAGAGATTTTTTATATGTCAAGTAGAAAATAAATTAAAATATATATACTATAATATAATATATGAATTCTTAATAATTAATAGCAACTAAAAAAAATAGGAGGAAAAACCCTAGAGCATTTAGGGTTAGGATTTTTGGAAGTTAGGGTTTCTTTGAAACAACTTAAATTAGGTATAAAATAAATTGAAACTCTAATGTAAAATTTATTTTATTTAGATAGGTTTTGCAAATAAAAAAATAGAAGTATGAAACACTAAATTTATAAAAAAAATATTAATCAATGTAAGCTAGGTTTTTATGCAATGTTCGAAGTAAGATGGGTTCACTAAATGATTTAACCTTTTCGGGTTTTACATGTGTAATTACCTATGTTTGGTTATAGGGTTCATATGAATAAATTATTTAAATAAATTTAAATAAATAATATACTAATTTATGAATGATTTTGACTTCTTATAACTTTCTATAAATATCAACAATTAGGGATAAATAGAGACTTAGTTGAAAATAAACTATCATGAAAGATCTGGGTTTTGAAACTTGAGATCTGAGAAGTTTTGAATATCAAAAGTAAGATTATTATATTCATTTATTCACTAAATAATACTATTCATTTTGGATATTAGTGCCATCCATGTGTAGTGTGCTTTATGTGGAGATAATGTCCTCTTTGTGAGACTCTTATTTTTGGGGAACACCTATGCCTATGTTTATATGCTTTATTCGTACGTGACCAAAACTTGTAGCTTTGTACTATACCTATAACTCTTGAATTGATGTGAAAACCTTGGTTCTCTTTTCAATTGTGATATGATCAAGATTTTTTAGTGCGTTAGTTGGATGGACTAGACATCCTCAACATCCCATTGTGTAGAGAGTTGCCTACATACTAATACTTTGAAGAGGGATCAAGTTTGACATAGTTCTCCCACCTAGTGTTTGATTTATGTACAAGTAAATGTTATAATGAGAGTGGCCTTGGATTCCTTGAATGTTCTTGATATTTGAAATACTTGAAATCTAGACTGAGGGATGTTTTAGATGGTAGTATGCAGAAATTAAGGAAGAATAGGAATAATGTACAATAGTTTTTCATAACTTTGTCTTTAGTTTGATTATATTTTACATCTTTTTTCCATGTAGTGAATACAGGTGGATTAGAATTTATTTATATGTTTCTCTTTCTTTTGAAGATAATAAAATGAGATTAGGCAAATTTTAGGAGGGGCACACATTTGAAAAAGTATCTATTAGGAAGATTTGTGGCTAAGGAAATTACCACCTAGTTGGGGACACTAGTTTCATGTGGTTTTAGTGTCCCAAATGTGGTGCTAATGTACTTTTTATAGAATTATAAGAACGTTAGATTGGGCTCAGAGTTAATAGTTTAGGGACTATGTCTTCACTAGATGTAAGTGAATAAGGTATACTAAATGGATGGAAATTTAAGTCTAAGGCTCTATAATAGGTCTATGACAAGCCTAGGAATATGGTAACTCAAGAGACACTCTTAGAATACAATTACCACTTTTAGGCAATTACAAGAACATTAAAAATCATCCACACACTTGACCTACTTAATCTAAAATTCATTAGGGCATCCATTATTAGAGAAATGCATTTTATCCAATCATCAATCACACTTAATTCATCTCGAATTAAATTATTACTTTAAAAATGACACTCTTGACTAATTTAATGGAACAATTACTCAAATATCAATATTTCATAAGTCACACACAATCAAATAACGATTAATTAGATATTAAAAAAATCAAATGACTACATATAAAATTCAAAAACTATCCTCATTATGACATCATATACCAAAATTCAAAAATTTGGAAATATCAACATAAATGCAAACAAATATCATAAATACAACCCATACTCAATTAATGCAAATTTAATCCCCAATAATAATTGAATTTATTAGCTAAATTAGATTAAACCTTATTCACTCATCTATATTATCATCCAAATGTTGAAATCATTCTAGAAAATCTATAAATAGAGGGGTCACTTTCTATTTTTATCAACCTTTTCTATGTAAACATACTTTGCCAAAATATAACAAAATATTCATCCATTCCTTAATTCCCTAAAAAAATGGATAATAAAAGGGGAAGTGCCATAGTAATTACACCATGAAATTTATGAATACTCCAAGATCTACATCCAAGACAAAAAAGTTGTGTGGGTTTAAATTTTTATTTATTCAATCTTAATTTCATGCTAACAACAAAACTAACTCTATCATACTCGTGTTTACATATTAAAATGAAATAATAATTTTAATGTTAAATTAGAATAGGGTTGAATAATAACACTTTGTATGAATTTGAACAATAAAATAGATTTAGATACATAGTTTTTTTATTATTATTTATAGTTATGAGACTAGTTATAGGTGGCAGAAAATAATATAAAATGGATTACCACTATCATATATAAGGAAAAATATGGTTGGTTTTGTCTAGATAAATTATTAAGTATTTCCATTCCATTTTCTGATGCAAGTATTTAATATTTCCAAGTTTATCCTATGAATCTCTACATCATTATTTTACCACATGTTAGTAAGTTTTCCTTAAATATGTATTCTTATGTGATATTATGTGCTTTTAGTGTGTGATATTATAGAAAACATATTTCATTATATTTAAAATCCTATCTCCATATTCAACACTATGTTAACACATACAAATTTGAAAAATTGGTGGGTTGAGCTAACCTTATCCACTCCCAAATAAATGATTAATCATTTGTTACAGATCTAATACTTCAAAGAGAGAAATCAAACTACATGTAGTTCTCCCTATTAGGTGTATGTGTGAAATGGTGATATTTTAATGAATTCAACCTATAATATATATTTAGAGACTCAAAAATTGAAAGCTTATCTTGGCTTAGGTTCTTTAAACATGGATATCACCTACTCCTTATCATCAATTTATGTATTTAGAAGTTTATGTAAAACCCTTTGAATCTCCAAGTGACAGAATAAAATTATTTAGTGGTTGATTTAAAGTGATATATGAGGCTAGATATTAAAATATGATTACACCTATTGTGTATTTATATGAGACTCTTTTGGTAATTTATCACACCATAAACATGTGAAATATACAATATAACTAATAGAAACAATTTTAATTTTAATAGTGACCATTACTTGATGTAGGGATAGGTATGTCATGTTATAACATTTAATGTCTAACTGGTGATATTATAAATTTCTTAGTACATATTATTTATTTAAATAATAATGATTTATTATTTCTTATCGCAGATTAAAAATCTTGTGTAAATATATAATAAAACATATTTATGTATTGTTTACAAATTGTGTGAAATGTTGACATGGAAAGGTTGGACCCATTGGTTAAATGGTCACCTCCCCTAATTCCTATTATAAATATATTTTTATCCCTTTGGTAAAATAAATCAATACTCATAAACTTAGTGAATAATATTATTTATATTTGGATGCAAAAAATATTGTTTAGAGAGTTTTGTGAAGGATTATTAGAGGAGTGAGAAAAAGATTTGTGTATTAGGGTGTTTCTAATTAATGAATATAAATTATTGGTTTATTACCTCTATTTGAGGTTTTACCACATATATATGTTTTCATTGATTTTTGTGTGCCTTTGTCATTGATTCTCACATCTAGATTTATCTTATGCATATAAATATTTCATGTTTTAATATGGTACTAGAGAAAGGAGACATATTACGATTAATTAGAAAGGTTTGGAGGCTCCTAAAATGTATTTACTCAATAAAATTTATCTTTTTCCTCAATAATTTTTTTCCTAATATCGTGGTTGATGTGGATGACTCTAAGATAAATCTAAACAAAACTAACCCCATTTTAAACAACTAGAGGTCAACTAGAAGTCAACCAAGAGCCAAATATGCCCTTAGGTGTCCATGTATGACCCTCCATGTATTTTTAAGGATGAAAAAATCATAAAAAACTATTTTAGTGTTTATATTTCTTGTATATCATTTTTAGTGGTTAAATTTTCATTTTTTTAAAGCTTAAAATCACTTCTAAAGGCCATATGAAAGGATTCAGACATTATTTTTGAAGATCTAATCCTATTGAGAGTGTTTTTATGGCGTGTATGATGTGGGAAGGATTAAAAAATAGAAAAAACATTATTTTTATCATTTTTGTCCCTAGAACTCATATATTGAGTGTTTTTATTCATTTTTTTGGCCTAACAAGATCTTCTACAAAATTATAAGGTGTCAGGATCATTTATGTTAATTTTTACCATCTTAGGCATCATATTACACCCCTATATTACATTTAAAGCTAAAAATTAGTGAAAAAATTATTCTAGTTGTTATTACAACCCAGTTCTCAACTTAAGGGGTTAGATCTCATTTTTTAGCCTTTAAAATATCCTACAAACACTGTTGAGGGTCCAAATCATTTTTTTGAATATTTGTACTCTTGTTAGGTGAAATTATATGATTTTACCAATTTAAAAAAGATAAAAATTCATATTTTTGGCTGCAAATCAAATTTTGAGGGTTCAGGAGTACTTGGAGGAAGGCTTGAAGGTTGTTTTCAAAAATTTAAGCCCTGAGATGGCTTCTTCCAACCTGTTATTGCATCTTGATCTTCTCCCCTATACCATTACTTATACAAAAATTGTATAAGGTAAGTAAATATATTTTGAAATTATTTAATACATATTTATTTTACTAAAAACATATATTCCATGTAATATAAGTGATGGTATCCACTTACCAAATGGTTTTTAATCAAAAAGTAATTTCATGCATTCAAATTTTTACATGGAAACTTACATGTTATACTTTATTATTTTTATTTTTATTTATTTTTTAAAATGGATTTATTACCCTTTAAAACTAAAATATTATATGTATAATTTTATGTGTTATTATAAAAGAGTTGGTAGTTGATATTTTGCTAGACACTTGTGATAACCAAGTCTAGAGTTTAAATCTCTCCACCTCTATTTTTTTATAGTTAATAATTTTCAAAATAGTTTATTTTTTCAAAGTAATTAGTTTAATTTTTATTTTTTGAAAAGTAACTTGTATGCAAAACCTACTCTAGTTTTGAATATTTTTGATATTTGACCTAAATAATGTTTTATCACACATGGTCATGTGACCAATGTTTCCTAGGTTATGGCACATTTCAAATGCATTGGTGTGGTCAATGTTTTAAATTTAAACTTACTAATATATTTTTTGAAACTTATTTAATCATAGTGTTTAGATATTTATTCTTTATGTGACACTTTTGGCACTTAATTTAATGTAATTTATTACAATTTTTTCACATTATTTCAAATAAATTTGGACAAGTACTATTTTTTTACACTAAATTTTTTCTTTAGTATCAAATATAGTACAAATTCACTTTAAAAATATCAGTTTAGATCTCTTTTAGTGTACAATTTAAAGGGAAGTTATGGCTTCACCTAACTTCATGCTGGATAAATCTCAAATGTTTAATGGGTCTAACTATAATATATAGAAAATCCATATTAAATAAAAATTTATGGCCTAAAATTTTTAGAACTTTTTTTTTGGGATGGAAAAAAACCCATCAAGATGACATGTTACATCTAAGCTTACAAATATGTTTTAATAGGAATCACAAGAAGCCATGTTGATTATTCTGAGGAGTGTTAATGATGATTTCATACTCCATATCATTAATTGGGAGTCCCCCAATGATGATTGAAATTTCCTTAAGTCTGTGCATGAGGGCATTCATTTCTATAAGATAATTAATATTATTCTTGAATTCCTAACTTCACCTATGAAAAGTGATAAAAAAAGTCATTAATTTTCTTGATAAAATTAAAAAACATCTTGGTTAGATTGTTGGGACTATAATATTATTAAATATAAGCTTTTTTATTTCATTTAAAAAAATTATATTCATGAAAATTTTAAAATTTCATTTCTAATCTTGATTCAAAATATCAAACATAGAAAAATATCCCTAACCTCACTACTTTATCTAGCCTCTTGAATTAAGAATAGCAAGTGAAGTCAAATTTTGATTTTAATTAGAATACCAATTAAGCACTTCTCACTCTCAATCATGTTTTTAGATTAATAATAATAATAATAATAATAATAATAATAATAATAATAATAATAATAATAATAATAATAATAATAATAATAATAATAATAATAATAATGGGAGAAAAAAATATGGTAATAAGAACAATAAACCTAAGATTAATTGGAATTATAATCTATGTGTAAATTTGGACATAGAAAGGAAGAATAATATAAATGAAAAACTTTATAAAATAATAAAGGGAAGAAACATCATAATTATAATCGACAATAAGATCAAAACTAAAACCATGACAACAATTAGGATTATAACAGTGACATTATTGCTTTTTAGGCTACCTTATTTGTTTCTAACAAAACTGAATGATGTTTAGATAATTATGCATAACTTCATATGATTATTTTTTTATCAATTATTTTATTTAAAAAATATAAAAATATCTAAAACTGTTTATTTACAAGACAATTCTTTTTTAGAAGCTACTAAGCAAGGAAAAGGCAAAATTTGCAAATGTTATTATAAATGATGTGTTTTATGTTCTTAAAAGTTTAAGAAAACTATTTTCTCTTATTCTCAATTTACAAATGAAAATTTCAGAGTAAATTTGCTTAAGGATAAAGGGGTCTATTAATAATCAATCTAATTCTCTAATTGCTAAAGTATTTTAATATAATGGTTTATAAATGTTGTGTTATCTTTCAATGCATAGTATAAATTAATCACAATTATGGAATGGAATATTAGGACATGTGAAATTCATAAGTTTACATTATATGTATTCTTATAATATTATTGTTGTTCTTCCTTATATATGTTCTCATACTTTAATATTTTATTCATAGTGATGTTATAGGACCACTAGAATTTGCATCTCTTAATGGTTATTTATATGTTATTACTTTAAAAGATACTAACTAAATTGATAGAGTATCAACTACAATGGTATTTTTTAGTAATATTATTTATTTGTATCATTGCAAAATGATTATTAAAATTATATTTTATTAGATATTGGTCTTAGATAATATAGAAAAGATAATATATAGACATTATATTATTTTCAAAATGATTACATTTATGAATTTTTTCAATTCATAATAGTTAGCATTGAAGTACATTCTATACATAACATTTTGTTTTATTTGACAATATGATCACGTTTATTTGCTACATTTGATAAGAATATCATGCTCAGTAAGAGAGGATATTTTATATTTCAAATTTTAATATGCTCTCTTTTGATAAAATAGATTAAATCCATGCTAGCATGCTTAGATGATTCATTTGACAATAAGATATGTTATGTACTACGAAGTGTAAATGGGTTTTATATTATTAATTGGCTCATCATCATTTGATTTACTAATCATTAAGTTCATACATGCCTAAATTTATTCTAGTCTCATATATGTTTTATTAGATTATTGCATATCATGCTAATATTATCCATATTTTATTTATGAGAGGCTACATGCCTCAATATTCTATTATATCCAATTTTAGATAATTGGAAAATGGCAAAAATCATGTTGTGCTTTAAAATTTTGTTAAGACTCAAATAATAATAATGAGTTATTTCTAATAAGATATCTAAGGTTTAGCTAAACTTAGTATCATATTATTATTGAAATTATTGTATGTGCATCACATGACAATTGGGGATGTTCATCTTGTCAATATTGGATATATTCAATAATGAATTTCATACAATGATAAATGTGTTTCTCTAACTTAGTAATCAAAGTAGTGAACTAGTTTACCTAGAAATATGACTTGATTTTTTAAAATGTGTTTTACCATAGATAAACATATTTTTTTGTTTATATTTTTGTATTTTGTTATTATGATGTTAACCATACTATTATATCATAAATCTACTTCTAGATGTGTTTAATTTTGGTTTAGGTGTTATCACTTACATCAACAAAGAGAAAACATAATGTCTCTATCTCTTCTACTAAAGGAGAGTAAAAATTTTATATGGAAGCTACAATGTTTTTAAGATAACTTAATCTATCTTTTTTTCATGGTAGCACCCTTCCATGCAATAACCAAAGTTGTATAGTTCTAGAAAAAAATCCAATGCAACACCACTGAACTAATCATATTAAAGTTCATGTGCTTTATATCTAAGAGAAAGTCCTAAATATTGATTCATAGTTTTGTAATATGGATGAGAAAGTGCATAATATATTAACAAAACCACTTGGTTCTACCAATTTTTACAATTTTCATGCAATGTTAGGTCTTTTAGAGTTTCCATTGAGGTGGGGGGGGGGGGGGGGGGGGGGGGGGGGAAGGGGGGGGGGGGTGTGCATGACAATGTCATTTCCTAAAAATGATGTGTTTCCTTCTTCTTCTTCTCTATACTTATAATAATTAAAAAGCATTAAAATATATCATGTTATGTGATTTTTGTAAAACTCCATGTGTATTTTTTTCTTTTGTAAACCAATACTTATAATTATATATTGTAATGGAGGACCTTATGTTATAAAAGGCTCCAAATATGTTTGGCTGATTATTTATGAGAAAATGTGAGATGTAGTTTCATGATCATTCCAACCTAAACTTAATTTTATTAGTTTATTGAATATAATTCCTTTTGTTGAAAAAGGTTATGTTTGGCATGACGAAGGTTTTTAAATCCTTCAAATTTTTACATATTATAGTTCATTTATTAAGGTGACTATGGCATTTATCCCCACTTAGGATTAAGTCGGGGGGGGGGGGGGGGTGTTAGAAAATTTAATATATAAGTGGTGTTATTGTAATACCATTAGTAAATATTGGTGAATTAAATAATAATGATATATTATTTATTAACATTATTTGAAAACTTTGATTAAATAAATAATAAAACATAGTTATTTATTGTTTACTAATTGTGTAAAATGTTCTTGGGGAAAGGTTGGACTCATTGGCTATAAAAGTAACCTCACTTCATTCATATTATAAATATGGTCTTACCCATTTGGTAAAATATATTAATACTAATTAACTTTGTGAAGAATATTATTTATATTTTTATGTGGAAAATATTTTATAAAGATTTGTGAAGGCTTATAAGAGGAGTGAGAAAAAGAGGATTTGTGTATTGGGGTGTTTATCATTAATGAATATCAACTATGGTTTTTTTACCTCTATTTGAGGTTTTCCCACTTATATCTATGCCCATTAATCTATGCATGCCTTTCTCATTAATTATCACATCAAGATATATCATATGCATATATATATATATATATATATATATATATATATATATATTTCATGTTTTAATATGTCAGAGTTAGACACTTACATAAGTATAAAGGTGCTTGAGTCTTAAGGAGCCATTAAAAATTAATTAATATTGATATGATCATATATCTATAGTTTGAGTATAATTTTTAATAAGTTAAGTAAATACTATGGAATTCATGTAGATGGTTGATAGAAATTTGATAAGGTTGAACCCATGACAAGCATGTGGATAGAAGAGAATAATATGCAAGTTCCACATGTGTGTTTATAATTCATGTAAGGTGTGGATATGTCAGGAATTACATTTAAAAGTGTATAATACTAAACTATAATTTTTTTAAAGGTCATCTCAACCCATCCCACTAACCCCTTTTAATAATAAAACCTAGTGTCAAATGTTGAGCTAGGATTTTGAAACAAGGACAATAAAAATATATTTATCTATGTAAGATTAAGGGTATCCTAATGAGAAAGAGTTACATAATTTTTTTTATAAATACATATTCTCACATACTTATACATAACTATTTGATATTTTTAGTATTCATTAGATGGTTTTACCCAATCACATGCATCCATGAAGCAATAGACTCATCCAAATATGTACATGCATTATATTTCCATATCTAAGTCATAATATACCCATTATATATATAGTAATTTTTAATTTCCAAACCATATATCATGATCATTTCATTTACTTTCACTCTTATTTATTTTCTTATGTAATAAACATAAGAGTTAAAGTTTAGAGTCTTATATTGTAGGTCTAGTCTTGTTTAGGGTCTTTGAATCTCATTAAAAGTCATGTCAAGTATATTTCCCAATATTTAGATCCCCAACTAAGGATATATAAGTTCTTTTCATAGAATTTAAGGTCTTAAACCTATAACATCTATTGAAAAGTGCCACTCTAGCTAAAGGGGGAGATTAATGTGTCAAAGAGTCCATCTAAAGGTAAGCATCTTTATCCCTAATCTCTTTCCTTTATTTACTTATTTGAGTATTTATTTCATTACTAATTTATATTTTATTAGTATTTATCCTTGTTTATGCTCCTCCTTATACTAAATAAGATGGTCTTTTTATATAGTTATTTAGGATTAACATTTATCACCTTACATTACATAAAAAACCCATTAATTAACCATTGTACCATTTATATTCTTACTATTTTATCATTACTACCTAACTTTGATTTTTTTTACCCTTATTCATCACTTTATTGCATGTATTATCCCTATTATATCCTTTATACACCCTTTTACAATAATTTTTACTATGATTTATTTAAATTGAGTCTTAGTGAGAGCTATACCCCATGTCATAAGATTATGATTTATAATAATTTATTATTGACATTTGAGCATGGATTACCCTCTACTAGGTCTATGATTATTATAGGTCCTTACCTCCTCTTTGAAGTATGTATAAGATATGTTTTTATGACCTTGTTTGTATCCTAGTACAATGAGAGAAAGAGGATTGTTACTAGTCATCCTTGTTTGTATATACATTAGAGATAACATTAGGTGAACTCTATCCCACCCTTAGTTGGATTGTCTTCATATTTTCATTTCTTCTATCTAATTATCTTCACTTTGACTTGACCATAATAATAAATTTTCAAAAAAAAATTATCCTATTAGGTCTTTGATTTATCTCCATAGATGTCTAGGTTGTATTTGAATCAAAATTACCTTATTTACTAAACTCTTAGAGTTTTTTTAGTCATATAAATCAGATCAAAAACTTGGTTTTTTCCATAAATATTATGTACTAGTTTTATAAAATTAGGGTTGTCCTAATTTTAGTAAATTTACTCTATAAGTTGATAAATATATATATTTTTGAAACAATACATGAGATTTATTTATTTAATTATATTTATCAAAACCTACTTTTTTCCAAAAATTTTCATTATTTTCTTGGTGTGGCCAATTATTTAGTTCACCCTTGTCAAGCCATCTTACCTTTATGGTTTTATCCTTTCTTAAATTTTCCATCATTTTTTAATGACATCTCCTATTAGGATTTTTATATAAAGAGTTAAACCATTACTATTTTGCATGGATATCTCATTTCTCCCTTCCACCCTTGAAGGTAATTCTTCATCACTAAATTTTTATATGACGTTTCCTAATGGCCAAAAATTATAACTATCATTGTCCAATTTATGATAATCCCAAAATAAGGATTCTAATGATCTCACTTTTGACACTCCTAGCATTAAAAAAGATCCCATGATGACATTCTTACTTATGATGATCCTTATTATTAGAACCAAGATCTCAATGATAACACATAATGGGACTAAATATTATTAGCATGGCCTTCAAATTTTTGAAAATAACGATGAGGATCTTAATGATCCCACCTTAGGCACTTATCACATGGTTGAAATTTAATATCATAATTTACCATCTATGATGATGACTATTTTTTTAATTGGTAAAGGGAAATTTTTATAGGTACCCCACCCTCTTACAAAATACAAATAGACCAAATAAAGAAAATTGATAAGAACATAATGGTCTACCCCAAAAAGAAAAAACCAACATGTCTACAACAATATAACAACAACCTAATACCAACTAAATAACTACACAAACAAAGAACAACAAACAAAACACAACCACCTAATTAGAAATCCCAACAAGGGCATCATTATAAGTATCAACCATGTGCTTCAGTGCCATTTCCATGTTATTTATACCTTTCAATTTAAATTCTTCTTTATTATTTTTCACAACAACTTTACCATTGTTACCTTATTTTCTCATCCCATATTCATATTGTTTCCTCTTGAAAAATAGTTTACTAATGATCAATCTATTAAAATAATTTTCAATTTCCACCTTGCTGAACTGAACTGGGATCCCTATGTTATTTTTTAACAACTCATTATCCTTTTCCATGATAATGTATTTCTCCTCATGCCTCTTAAAATCTAACATAGCTTCCTTCAAATCTTCTTTTTTATCATATTCTTGCATCTCTAGGATATTAATGATTTTTTTGTTAGTTTATTTTCCTTCATGAACAACCTTAGGAATACACTTATAATTCTCTAGATTACCAATTATTGAGTCCAATCTATCACAACCACTACCATCCATCAAGAACATATCAAAATCATCATTCACCTTATTTTTACCTTTAGACTTCACCTATACCAATCCTTCACACTTTATTTCATGGATTTGACATTTCAAAAAATGGAGATCTATAACCACTTCCTTCAAAGTTTCTACAAATAATGTGCATTTTTCCTTGACTCTATCTAAGTCTTTACCAACATCTACCTCTAAATTTTCTTTATCTTTCTCAAACAACCTAGTACAATTAGGTTGGGACTATTTCCATTTATCCCCATTTATCAAACCCACATTTTTTTCATTCTTAACATATGTAAGCAAAAATTTGACACCTAGAGTATGTCCCTCCTTATAAGACTTGAACAAAATGAAAATAATGAACTAATGTATATGAAAAACCCTTTTTCCCATTTGAAATTATTCAACAAAATTTTATAGTGAAAGTAAAATGTAAAAAGGCAAGTTCATGGACACATGGTGTCTAAAGTGATTTAAAAAAACTTTTAAGAACACATAATTTTATACATACATTCATGTGTAATTAATTTCATTACTTTCCTGAACACTTCATAAAAAGGACAAGGAAATGAATCCAAATATATTCCCCTTAAAACTCCATGAATTATTCCTCCCCTTCTAGAAAATTAGCCTTATCCTCCTTGCCTTTATTCATAGACTTGTAATATTTTAAACCATATTCATTTATGCTAGTCACATGACCAATAATCTCCTCCAAAATTTCCATGCTCACACCTCATATTTGAACCACTTTGTTATCTTTTTTTTTTTAATTCAATCGATACATGAGGTTTTTAGCCTTAAATCCTCTAAATAAAATTGGAAAAACCTCCTTCCTGGAAGACTCCCCATAGTTCAAAGTTATTCTTCAATGAATTTATTGAGGATGGATCCACACTATATAGTTATCCTCCCATATTATCTCATATTTCAACAATTTTCAACCAATTTTCTCTCCTTAAATCTAGGGTTATCCTTACTACTACCAGCCTCATATTTGGTTTATTAAAAGTAAACATGTAAGCTCCTCTAAATTATAATACTTGTAAAAAAATATAGTATTAACTTGAACCACCCATACATCATCCACTCTAATATCAATGATATGGGGCTCCATGTTATCATGAAAACTCATTAAGGCATACCAATCATCATCCTTATCACTAATATGATTACAATACATATTTCCCAAGGAAACAACTTTAGGATTAATGTGAATAAATTTACTTCTAATTTTATTTCCAAAGTCCATACTAGTTATGACTAATAGTATCACTTTTAATCTTTTATAAAATAACATCAGACATTCCACCTTTATTACACACACACGCACATGCACACATGTGCACACACACATGCACGCACGCACGTGCGCGCGCACACACACACACACACACACACACACACACACACACACACACACACACACACACACACACACACACACACACACACACACACACACACACACACACACACACACACACACACACACACACACACACACACACACACACACACACACACACACACACACACACACACACACACACACACACACACACACACACACACATGCATGCACACGCATGCGTGCACAAACATGCAAATAGATAGATAAATACACACACACACACACACACAAACACACACACACACACACACACAATTTATTATCCGATTTTTATCATATTTCTTAGATAAATAATTGATTATATTTATGGAATCACCTTTGATTACCAAATTTTTTTTATCCAATATCTTTTACCACCAAAATTACCCATAGAAACACCATATTTTAATCCCAAAGGTTAGTTTTAAGTCCCATGTTCCCTACATAAGTTGATATTAGTTCCCCTTATTATTTAAAATAATTCCCCTCCTACTAGCTAATTCAAGATTGGATTTCAAGGCCCCATAAAAGTTCAATTTCACCCAACTAAGAGACATAAAAATCCATCTCACATTCCTTCTTAATTTCACCCTAGGATCTACACCAAATCAATTAATATTATTAATATTCCAACTATAATTAATATTTAGTTTTTCTTGATTAAATTTATCCATTTTTCCCATTTTGATACTCTTGAATTTTTCAATCAACAACTCCTTAAATATCATGGACACTGAATTGCTATAACTATATATTTTTCTAAAAAAATGTCATTCCTCTTGTTTTAAAGACACCATAATACATGTGGTAGAGATGAATTCCAATTTTTATGAATATCTTTATTCTTAAAAGGTATTTTCTAGCTATTTCATAGTCCCAATATAGAAGAAGGTTAAGCCCAAAAACTAAATAAAATTTATAGAATGAATCCCCATACTTTAAAAGTAAAAATGCATTCTAACATGCAATGTTTCATGGATTCAATTTCTCTTTCACACAAATCATGTATATTAACTACAATCATCCCTCTTTTTTGGAGATTATTTATAGTAAGGATTTTATTCTATAGTATAAACCATAGAAAACATATATTTTAGGGATCAACTCCTTAATCCATAATTTATGCCAATGAAAAACATTTGGGGCAACATTAATCACCAAATAATATCCTAGTTTGACATTTTAGTTACCATCGAATCAATAATTTCAAACCAATTCATCATATTTTATGAGGTTTTCAATATTAATGATTTTAATAAAATAATTTAGATTATTCAAAATAGAAATAGACCGTATATCCATATTATCTATGACATGTTGTTTCCATATTATCTATGATGATTATGATGAAGGTGAATAACCTAGCATGATCACACATATTACCATTGATGATATTTTATGACAAGGAGGAGAACATATCTTATAACTTTCCCATTTATACCAACCCTCACTTCCCCTCAATAAATAAAGATCATGTTTTTTTAATTATTTTCACTAACCCTCAACCCTACTCCTAGAATGCCTTACCAGGATGATTCATCAAACCTCATCTCACATTCAACTAAATTTTGTCAACACATAATCTTATAAAGATAACCTATTCTAATTACTACCACAAAATGAATTATAGGTGATTATAATCTTAGATATTTTATGAATATTCATACTTATCTGAGTGATCTAGTTTTAGCTTCAACCTATTCCAACTATTACAATTACTTATTTCCAAATATATTGGCTAACTTGATATCATTCATTTGAAGCTATAAATATTCAACTACTTTGACCATGATCCTAAATGTTCCAATATAAATTAAAATTTACTACCTTTCAAAAAATGTTACCTCAGCCATGACACCATAATAGGCTAGTATAAAATCACCATTTTATACAAACTACACTAGATGTGATCCTAATTGTGTCGATATAGTTCCTCATATTAAATCTAACTACATTGTTCATGGCCTTATAAGTGTTGATAAATTTATTTTTATACATGATATTATAAGCAACTACATTTTCCATGACCTAAAATGTGTCTATAAAGGTATTATTCTTTTAAATAATTGCACCAAGCATTAGCTATTACATAGTACCGATACAATTCATTTCCATCCCCAAATGATATCATCTATACATTACCAAATTATTTTATAGTTATCCTATTAAATTTATATTATTCCATCTATGTCATTCAATATTCAAATAGTGTTAATGCAATTTTATTAGCAATCCCAAATATTTATAATGGTTTCAACCACATCCCTAGAATTAATGATACATTACTAGTTTCTCTTATTTGTAATCATAACCATATCAATCATTTCACTCTATTTCATATGAATGTATCAACCTAGCTCATAAAATTAATTTTATTTTTGTTACACTAGACTCTATTAGCTTGGTTAATACCATACAACCAAATATATATCACCTACCAAATATCCTAACACTACCCTAGATGTCACATTCCCTATTATAACATTAACTTACATATAATCTAACGTCATTAATATCCATATATATTTAGTTTGTTTAAAATCCCACTAAATCCCACATTTTAGGTCCTCTTACAATGGCTGTCTTTTTCTTACTACACATATTATGGCACCTTTGACTACCCACCCTTTTCTAAATTCAACCTATGGGAAATATTGTGATGCATAGCCTTACACTTATGTATGCCATGGGGAAATCTTATGATTATTATCATATTTAACTTGTCTTATTGATATCTCATATTTAAAATGAGGAAGTAATAAATAACCTTTCAAACCTAAAAAATGAATGAATCCAACTTCAAGAAATCTTCTGAGACAAACATGTTTACATTTCACATGTTTTCCTTTGATATTATTGTTAGTACAAATGTTTCTTGTTATTTAATCTCATGTTTATTTTATATTATGCATTTATTTCCTTATCATAATCTTTATTACACCATTTCTTATTTTTTGGTTATTTGGTATCTTAAAATCATCTTGGGTTTCCCTTATGGATCTCTGGTATCACCTTCAGGTATTTAATATTCTACCTCCATTTTTAAGATATGTTACTTTATATGACATTTATACATTGGCTACATAATTAACTTTGGCCATCACTTATTTTGTGGGTTATTTGGTCTACTTTTTTATCCCCTTATTTTTTTCAATTCATTATATCATTGATTGAGTTAGATCTCATATAGGTTTATATGGATTCTCTAGTGACATTACTATCATTATCCTTATATTATATATTACTTGTGTGCTTATAGTTTTTTTATATTATTTTAAGATAAAATTTCTTGTATGTTTTATTTTTAATTTTTTATATTAAATATTAGCCTTACTTTCTCTACACACATGTGTGTTTCTTTAACATTATCATTAGAACCAATAATGGGTCCTTAGGTATTTTTTTCATTTTTACACCTCTTGGTTTTACACTTTTTGAGTTACATGGTAAGACTTGGGGAATCAAATAAGTCCTCACATATTCCCATCATGTTTATCTCTCTTTATATATTCATTTTCTTTATTTATCCAACTTTTTTTTCCTTTTTGATTCTTTGGTATCTTTTATAATTATTTACGCTCTTTGGGTTTATTCTATAATTTCTATATTTCATATCTTTTCTCTTATGTGTGCCTCTATATTTTAATTTTCTAAGTTACATGGTAAGACTTGGGGATTCAAATAGGACCTCTTCATTAATATATTTCATTGTTCATTTTACTACATCGATTGCTTTTCCCCGTATCCTTAACTAGGTTTTTTCTTAGAAAGATAAAGCAATGATCAAGATTAGTTTTTTCTTCACTTAGATACAATCATATTATCTTGCGTTAAAACTATAACATTCTATCTACATGTATTTCATCCATATATTAACCTCTATTATGATTATGTCTCAACCTCATTATTAATTTAACATGTAAATTTATACATTTTTTACAATTGGGTAAACCCAATAATTCTATGTTCACTTTCATGGACTCCTTATTTTTAATTTCATTTTGGGATCACTAAGGTCAGTTTCAATAT
Source organism: Torreya grandis (assembly GCA_037957365.1). Lineage (NCBI taxonomy): Eukaryota > Viridiplantae > Streptophyta > Pinopsida > Cupressales > Taxaceae > Torreya > Torreya grandis. Next base: position 1,147,761 of record JARHVA010005421.1, read on the forward strand.
TTCACTTGTTTCTAAGGTCAAATTATACAAGTCTTTAGGCACTATTGTGTCTAGGATTTTCTATTTACAATATATGTTTAATATCTCTTTTGATAGTCATATTTGGAACCCATGTTTATTTGTTTTTTCAATCCATATGGAGGATAACATAAATATCCAAAATAGTTAAATGTTATATCATAAGAAAAGATAATATTAAATGTTAAATTATATCTTATATTTTGTATCACACTAAAATATGTGATTTTTTAGCACATCTATTATTCTAGTCAAAGATCAAAATCCATAGTTGGACATCATAGATATGAGATCCATTAGGATGTGGTAAGCTAGTAGATTTGGATATTATTTCTCATTACATGATTACCTATCTATATTATAATTTTTGTGCCACATAATTGTTTTCACTTGAAATTAAACCTAATGAGGAGATGGGATAAGCTTCTCCTCATTAAAGTGAGACATTGGAGCCACCTTAGGGCTGTGGGTATCCCTATTGAGAGGTGGATCTATAGATTAGGGGCTAGCTCCCCTTGATGCATCACTAAATCTCATATCCTAATACTAACATTTTGGGGATGACAAGGGATAGGGATAAAATGAAAGTAAACCTATTATATATGAGGTGATACATAAAAATATTTTCTCTAATCATACCCTTATCATGCACTTGGAACTAAGGACAAGTTGCACATACACTTCATCCAAATGTCAATCTTCCTCTCACATTAATTCTTCAACATGGGGTCTTGGAGATATAATAGGATATGAAGAACTAGTGAATAGGAATTTTAAGGCACTTTATTGAGTATACTACTCACTACACCTAAAATCTAATTTTACACTTCTTTCTAACTTTCAAGAGAGAGATCACAAACACACAAGGTACTAAAGAGAGTAACATGTGAAGGTAAATGCAACTTACACTTGCACAAGACCAATGACCATCATGCACACTTAGTGAAATATTTTAAAGAGGTTAAAACTTATATTTATTGATTCAAGGAAAAAATTTGGTAGGTCTTCTCCATACCCAGGAAGAGAGATCCATACAATAGCCAAAAAATCTCAATTTATAGAAGGAATGGGAAGAGATAGAGAAGGGGAGTCCAAGAGAGAGATATGGGGTGAGATATTCAATGTAAAAATTTAAAAATGTCATTTGAAATCATTTATGACCTCCAAAATGGTTTAGAAACTCCTTTCCATGCACATAAAACTGCCATTGACAATTGGCCTTCCAAAACTACCTTGTAACTACAAATGATCAAATTTGATGATGGTTATAATTAAGAGGGGTTATAAATAAGTCATCACATAAATTGGTGAGGCTCCTAATCATCCATATCATTTTGGCCATGCACCATCATATAAAATAGTCCCATAATAGCCCTTTTCCCTACACTTCTGACACTTGGCACAAAAAACACTTCAAACCTATAAAATGATACATATAATAAGAGGAATGGCATGTGTCCTAAGTGTCCATGGCATCAGTTATAAGGAAAAATCCTTAAAAGGATCTCCAAATGAAGATTCACCATTTTCTCTAAGTCTTCCCTAGTTGGCTCACTGGACTTTCTGAAAAGAGAGAAGTGGTAGGCACACTTATCAGTTGAGATAACTTATCTAATGACTGTAGGGACTTATAAAAAGTCCTAATCTTCCCTCCAAAAGTGAATTGGTCTCCTATAATTTCACCATGCATACACAACACAAAAAATGGTGCAAAAAATCCCTATTTTTCCCCATTACATATAGTTCCATAAAATATGATCCCATGGCTCTAATCCTCATGTAGTTGGTATCAACTTCTCTTCAGCACCCATGGTCAAATTCATCCATCTAGATGATGTTTTAGGCTCATTTTCACCTTCAAGTCCTAAAATAGGGTTTATAATGATGGAGTTGGTATATTTTATGATGGATTAAACATCTCTAAAATACCCTTATAAGTATGAAATTTTCAATTGGAAATCATGGATAAGGTCAAAAATGCACATGACCCTCAATTTCACCATTTTTCCTTCAAATTGTCTCCTCATGTATGAGAAAACTGCCCTTAATTTAAGAAAACATAGAGAGGGACTAAACCATTAGTTTTGGAAAATTTATGATTTTATTACCTTATTGGAATCCTAAGGGTACTCTTTACCAAATTTAAGCTTCTAAATCCTCAATTTACCCTTACAACTAACATGAAACTCAAAACTAACTTATGAAGGTGACTACCTGCAAGTTGAGGGTGAAATTGGCCTTTTTGACCTCATACATAGAGAAATTTGATATATTTTCCTTTTTTTTTTAATCTCCTAATGTAATTTGAGGTTCATAACATCATATTTAAGCTTTATAGATTCTCCTTTGGCCTTTTCGAGGCACATGACCCTCTAATTGTCTTTATAGCATGGATGGAACATTGACCTCAATAAACACCTACAACCAAGAATGAGATTCTAAGTGCTTTGAGGATATTTATCTATGTATCCTTCCATATGAACCTAGAGAAAATATTATGACATCATCAATTTATTTGGTCACTTTTTCTTGACATATTGACCCCTATAAATCCATCATTAAACAAATTAGACACCTAGCCTAGTTAAGGCTTAGCTTGGATTATAAAAGGGTCTTGCAAATTTCATGAGCCATGTAGGTTAATTTTGGATTTGAGGGCCATGATACATGGCCACTTATATTCTCAAAATTTCACCATAAGTTTTCTTAGGTCATATTAGCATCTTCAAGGTTACATACTGATCATTGCCTTCCACAGTCCCTTTAGCTTGGCTATAGGTCACTTTGTAGGTTCGAATAGGAAAATATGATAGGTAAGACCTCCTTAAGCTCTTATGGTAAGTTAATTACTTTTTTGATTAGGAATTTCAACTTTTATACTCATTTTGATAGCATTATCACTATTGAAAGAATAATTCCCCACCCACTACCTGTGTCAATCCGTACATCCCTGTAGGTTATCATGGCAATGTTTATGGCCTATTTGAAGGTGATATAACTTCAAATAAAGGTAATTTAATCTCAAAATACTCTCATAATCCCTTAAAATCTCAAAACAAGGTCAAAACTCCATCATCCAATTCATTGTTTGAAAACTCTGGTAAGTGCCACCTTCTTGGGACTGTGCACAAACAGGTTGTGGGCCTAGAAGGTCATCTCATCCAAGAACACCTTATATCATGACATAATTTCTCAATATTGTTATTTAAAACATTTTGGATTGTTTCCCCCTCCTTGGCATAGTCTAGGATTAATTTTATGAAGTGAAAGTTCACTTTTATATCAAACTCTTGTATGTATCATTGCCTTGTTTCAGTGTGTTCTGAGGCACTTTTAGAGTATGAGATGACTACCTTCCATTTATATTTATAAAATAAAACGTGTAATAGGAATATTATGTTGATAGGGATACAAGGTGAATCAATTTGTATACCTTATAACTTTATGGAACCCTTTCAAAAAGACTTCACAAAAGTGCCCGATGCACTATTTTGGCCAATTTAAGAACACAACCCCAATTTTATTAACCTTAAAAATGAGTCTTTTGTATGATTATAACGACTATAAATCACTTCAACATGATTATAATTGAAAATTAAACTTTTTAAAATCAATAAAGCACCTTGAAAACTTAAAAAACACACTTTTCCATGGCCCCAAGAAGTGTAGGATGTACAAGTGTTGTAAGTGGTGTTTTGGTGTAATTGGGTGCTCTATTACTTGGATGAGAGTTATATAATTTGTTTTAGGATTATAACATGGATATTTATCTTTTAAAAAACCAAATAATTCTCAATAAATCCATAAACCATTTCCTCTACTCCTATAGCCTTTAAATTGAATTTCAAGCAAGAAACTAGATTTATCTTGATATGACAATTTGAAGATTCTATGAGTAATGATTACACCATGGAGAGGGTATAATTTTAGATTTAAATCACATATAAAAACAAATAAACTCCATCCATTTCTTTGTTCAATCAATTTGGATGAATCTGGACCCTGCTTGGTTGCATATGTAACTTTGAGGATTGAACCTTCTTAACGATGGTTCACAAAGGAGGAACCATCAATATAAAAAACAATTTAAATAAATGGAATATAAATAAATATACTAAAACTACCCAAATACATTCCTCCTAACTCAACATCATACAGCTTATGGTGAGCAAAAGTCTTTGACTAGTTTTGACCCTTCCAAGGAGCAATGGGGAAGGAAAGGTGAAATTTGTAGTTTTTGAAGCTACCAAAGTAATATTATAATTTAAGTGAGTATTTTAAAGATCAATATACATCCCTAAATTGAATTCACGTGTAAAAATATGTACAAGTCTTTACAAGTGGCTAAAAACTCCATTTTTCAAGTGTTTTCTTGATTTTAACTTGTACCTACAGACTTGGTCTATTAAAAATAGTTATTTAAGACCCCTTATGGTAAATTGGATGATAAATAACCATTTTATACTTGTATAATTCCCAAAAAACTTGTACAAAGCATTAAATGCCCACTTTTTATCCCTTAAAAAGACTTAGAATGATAAATGGACCTAGAAAACACTTAACCAAAGTTATTACAACATCAATTGACACTAATTGAAATATTAAACACCATATTACAACATATTATATCCCCTTATATTCCTAAAAGTGAATTTGGATCATGACTCTCTTTGTATGTATTGTGGACCAAATCATATGGGATGGAGTGCGGGATGAAGGAGGGGTCTTATGAATGGTTTATTTAATATAAAATCACTAGTGATCTCATATGGGAGTGAATTCTTAGGATGATTGGAAGGAATGACATTTACATGAGTAGGAATCTCACTTTGCCAATGATGTCCTTGTGTATAGTTCATTACAAATTCTTCTTTCATTTGAAAAATGTGGTAGGAATATGCTTGAGGATTATATCCATCAAAATATGAAGGATGAGGATCATATTAGGGCTGGTAGAATGGTAATTCTTGATAACCATTCCCATAGAAACATCTCGATAATGGCTGTGAGGGAAGGAAAATGAAGGGTTATAGGACTGACTAAGGTCATATTATAGCTGATGAAGGTCAGATTGGACCTAATAAGGATCAAAATAAGATTGATAAGGATCATAGCTAGGTTGACCAAGTACTTTCTCAAATTGAGGAGGAAGAGGCAAAGCTTGCAATGCTTCACCAACTTGTAGAGGGCAAAACTCGACATCAATATTAGTCATGAAACCTTCATTTATAAACCAAGACAAAGAAAGATAAAAATAACCTTAAAATGGAATACCTAGTTGCTAAACAAATTTATTCAACTTTGGAGTCACCATTGGTGTTTGGAAAAGTGCCTCTCAAGGCTGATGTGTTGAAAGACAACACTAAAAATCCTCTAACTCTTGGAACAAGAGTCCCACCAGGTGTGATATAATATTTTGTCAATTAAACTTGCACCCAATGAGGAGATGGGACAATATTCTCCTCATTCAAGTGAGACAATGGAACCACCTCAAGGTTTTAGGTATCCCTATTGAGAGGTGGATCTCTAGATTAGGGGTTAGTTCCCCTTAATGCATCACTAAAGCTCATAGCCTACTACTAAAGCTTTGGGGATGAAAAGGGATAGGGATAACATGAAAGTAATACTAGTCTATAGGAGGTGATAAACTAAAATATTTTATCTACTCATACCCTTATCATGTACTTGGAACTAAGGAAAAGTTGAACATACACTTCATCTAAATGTCAGTCTTCCTCTCACATCAATGCTTCAACATAGGGTCTTAGAGATAGCATAGGCTAGGAGGAACTAGACAATAGGAATTATAAGACACTCTATTGAGTATCCTACTCACTATAAATACAATCCACTTTGAAACTTATTTTTGACCTGCAAGAGAGAGATCATAAACACACAAGGTACTAAGGAGAGTAACATGTGATGGTAAATGAAACTTACACTTGAACAAGACCAACAACCGTCACATACACTTATTCAAATATTTGAATGAGTGATGTGTGGTCACTCTTATCTTTAAATCTTGATGCTATAAACACTCCAAAGTCATCCTATGTTATAATGTAACCATTGGGAAAAGTCCTATACCAATAAATTAATTTCCCTCTAAGGGACATGGAAAAGAGTCTAATGATAATGTTGACCTCAATGACGTTATGAAAACTATAAAATTATTTAAGCAAAAAATTTGGTATGGATTCACCATACCCAGGTAGATAGATGCATACAACAACTAAAAATAATTAATTTATAAAAAGAATGTGAAAAAATAGAGAAGGGGAGTCTAAGAGTCACTTGGACATGTGTCAAATTGATCAAATTAATTAAAAATGCATGATAGAGAGAGATGGAATGATCTATGCAATTTCAAAAGATAAAAATGTCATTTTAAATCATTTAAGAACTCCAAAATTGTTTAGAAAGTCCTTTTCATGCACTTAAAACTACCCTTGACAATTGGTCTTCCAAAACTACCTTATAACTACAATTTATCAAATATTATTATGGTTATAATTAGGGGAGGTTATAAATAAGTCCTCACATGCATTAGTGTGGCTCTTGATCATCCCTATCATTCTAGCCATGCACCATCATCTAAGATAATCCTAGAATAACCATTTTCCCTACACCTCTCACACTTGGCACAAAAAAAATTCAAACCTAGGATATGATCCATACAATAAGATGAATTACATATGTCCCAAGTGACCATAGCATTAGTTTCAATAAACAAGCCTTAAAAGGCTCTCTAGATGAAGATTCACCATTTTCTCTAAGTCCTCCCTAGCTAGCTCACTAGACTAGCTAAAAATAGATAACTAATAGACACACTTAGGAGATGAGATACCTAATCTAATGACCATGGAGACATAAAAATTCCTAATATTCCTTCCAAAAGTGATTTGGTCTCCTAAAAGTTCGCCATGCCTGCACAACACAAAAATGATCAAAATAAGCCATGTTTTTCCCATTCCATACATGTTCATAAAATTTTATCCCATGGCTTTGATCCTCATGGAGTTGGAAACAAATTCTCTTCAACACTCATGGTCAAATTCATCCATCTAGATGCACTTTTAGGCTCATTTTCACCATCAGGTCCTAAAATAGGGTTTATACTGATGGATTTCATAGCTTTTGTGATGGCTTAAACATCTCTAAAATACCCTTGAAAGCATGAAATAATCAATTGTAAAGCATGGATAAGGTCAAAAATGCACATGACCATCAATTTCACCATTTTCCCTTCAAACTAGCTCCTCATGGATGAGAAAACTACACCCACTCTAAGACAAAATAGAGAGGGTCTACACCATTAGTTTTAGAAAATTGATGATTTTATTACCTTCATGGACTCCTAAGGGTAATATTTACCAAATTTGAGATTATAACCCCTCCATTTAACCTTCCAACTAGCATGAATCTCAAAACTAACTTTTGAAGGTGACTGCCTGCAAGGTGAGGGTGAAATTGGCCTTTTTGACCTCATAAGTGGAGAAATTTGATATATTTTCCTTTTTTTATATCTCATAATGTTTTCTGAGGTTCCTGGTATCATATTTAAGCTCTGGATATTCTCCCTTGGCATTGTGGAGGCACATGCCCCTCCAATTATCTTCATTGCATGTATGTAACATTAAAACCTCAACAAGCACCTACAGTTGGGAATGTGATTCTAAGTGATTTGAGGATATTTTTTTGTGTATCCTTCCATATGTATCTAAATAACATCTCAATACATCATCAAATGCTTTTGTCACTTCTTATAGACATACTAACCCCTATTAAGTCATCATTCAACAAATTAGGCACCCAACCTAGCTGAGGCTTAACTTGGATTATAAAAGGGTCCTACAACTTTAATGAGCCCTATAGATTAATTTTGGATGTGAATTCCATGATACATGGTCACTTATTTTCTAAAACTTTTACCATAAGGTTTCTTAGGTCATATTAGCATCTTCAAGGTTCCATACTTCTCACTACCTTCCATAGTCCCTTTAGCTTGGGTGTAGGTCACTTTGTAGGTTTGAATAGCGAAATATGGTAGGTAAGACCTCATTAAGCTCCTATGGAAAGTTAATAACTTTTTTTATCAGGAATTTAAACTTGTCTACTCATTTGGAAAGCATTATCACTATTGAAAGCATAATTCCCCACCCACTGCTTGTCTCAGTCTGTACAGGCTTGTAGGTTATCATGGTGATGTTTATGGCCTATTTGAAGGTGATCTAAATTCCCATGAAGGTCCTTAAATGTAAAAATACTATCATGCTCCCTTTAAATCTCAAAATAAGATCTAAAATCCATCTTCCAATTCACTATTTGAAAATTTTGATTGTAAGTGCCACCTTCTTCGGACTATGTACATATAGGGTTTGGGCCTAAAAGGTCATCTCATACAATAAAACCTTCTCTCATGACATAATTTCTCAAGATTATTCTTTAGAACATTTTGGATTGTTTCCCCCTCCTTTTAACAATATAGGATTGATTCCATGAAGTGCAAGTTTACTTTTCTATCAGACTCCTGTAGGTATCACTACCTTGTTTCAATGTGTTCTGAGGCACTTTTGGAGTATGAGATAACTACCTTCCATTTGGATTTATGAGCTAAAACATGGCATAGGCATAGTATTTATATAGGGATATAAGGTGAACCAATTTGGAGATATTATAAATTCATGGAACCCTTTCAAAAATACTTCACAAAAGTGCATAGTGCACTATTTTGGCTAATTTGGGAACACAACCCAAATTTGTTCAACTTTGAAAATGAGTATTTTTTATACTTACAATGACCCCAAATCACTTAAACATTACTATAATTTAAAATTAAACTTGTTCAAATCATAAGATCACCTTGAACACTAAAAAAATACACTTTTCCATGGCCCTAAGAAGGATAGGCCATACAAGTGTTGTAAGTGGTGTTTTGGTGCAATTTGGTGCTCTCTTACTTGTATGAGAGTTTTATAAGTTGTTTTATGATTCCACCATATATATTTATCTTTGAAAAAACTAAATAATGATTAGGAAATCCACAAACCACTTTCTCTAATCCTATAGCTTGCAAATTGGCTTTCAAGCCAAAAACTAGCTTTCTCTTGATATGACAAACTAAAGATGTTATGATTGATGATTCCAACATGTACATGGTATAATATATAATTAAAATCACATATCAAAACCACACAGCTCTAGCCATTTTTGAGTTTAAGGAATTTGGACGAATTTGGACCCTGCTTGGTTGTATAGGCAACTTTAAGGACTAAACCTTATTAAATATGGTTCATAAAGGAGGAGACATAAATATGCAAATAAATTTCACTAAATCAAATCTAACTCATTATACTAACATTCCCCATTTCCATTCCTCTCAACTCAGGATTGTACAGCTTGTGGTCAGTGAAAGTTTTTGACTAGTTTTGACACTTTTAAGGAGTAATGGGGAAGGAAAGGTGAAATTTGTTGTCTCTAAAGATAAAAAATAAATATGATCATGGAATTGAGTATGGTAAAGATAAATATGGATCCTTAAAGTGCCTTCACCTACATAAATCTGTACAAGTCCGTACAAGTGGCTAAAAACTCCCCTTTTCATGTTTTTTCTTGATTTTAACTTGCACCTATATACTTGGTTAGTTAAAAATAGTAATTTAAGACCCCTTATGACACATGGGACATTAAATAACCATTTTATACTTAAAAAATTCCTAAAAAACTTTTACAAAGCATTAAATGCCCATTTTTGACCCCTTAAAAAGACTTAGAATGATAAATGGACCTAGAGAACACTTAACCAAAGCTAGTACAACATCCATTGACACTAATTTACCTATGAAACACATAATGACAACATATTATACCCAATTATATGCCTAAAATTGAAATTTGTTTACTAGTTGTGCCCCATTTTGACCTAAAAGTCAAAATTGGTCAACACTAATTTCCCACAGAAATACCTAATCTTCATTATAGACCAAAAACTCTATAAGGGATCTTGAGGATAAAGGAACATGTTTTGTGAATTTAGGATTATTTTATTATTCATGAATTTTATCCTTTGTTTGATAATATCTTTAATTCACTATATATCTTAATCTCATGTGGGTCAAAAAAATTATGCACCAAGTTTCACCCAAAAAATAGTTACTCAACCTAAGATAATGTTTTCTAGGTAGGGTTCTCTATGGAGATTAATGTTGAAAACTCTTAATCTTTCTATATTAATTTACATGTCTTATTTCTAGTAAATACCATATTTTATCCTTGGTGGTGCACTATCTTACCTCATTCCATTCCCACCCACCCCCACGCGCCCCGCCCCCCCTCTCCCCCCCCCCTCCCCCCAATGACACATATAATTCATTCCACATCTCCCCAATATTTTATATTTACTATTCTACATTTTATTTAAGACATGTTAGGATTATGATAGTTTTATTTTTTTTCATATTTAGACTAGAAGTTGCATCTTTTTGTTAGTGAAATATTCTATATTTATAATTGTCTTTATATTTAAGGGATTTATCTTAGTTATGCTTTGGACCTTAAGTTTTAGATTTAATTTTTAAGTCCATCTAGTCCTATTTTTACCTTTCAAGATTTCATTTATTACCCTTTTTATGGACCATTCAGTTCCATTTTTACTTTTTCACATCTTTGATTGAGTTTTATTTCTCTTAAACTCATATTTATACTAGAACGTTTTAGTTATTTATGTCCTTTATTTTATTCAAGTTTTCACTTATCTTAATTTAGATGCATTTCTTAGGTTTCTTAGTCCTGCAATAGGCATATCTCGATAGATTACTAGTTTTCCTTTATCTCTTTTACTTTTCCTTAGATATTTTGGTTCTAACCTCTCCTTGTTGATCTTGAATTATTATTTTTCCAAGTTTTTTAATAATTTTTGTAAACTTTATCATTTTAAATCCATTTTTAGCCATCTTGTGCTTGTGTGCATTACTTTTATCCATTTGAGACTTATATCCTTAGGGTTTCACAAATGAAAATAATGCACTCTACATGATATAAACTATTGTATTTTAAATCATAATTTATGTTTAAAGGTAATTCAAAGTATTTATATGGTAAATTTAGTTATTAATATATTATCAATTCTTTAAAACTTTATTATTATGCTCTTTTTATTGATATATATCTATCAAAAAGAGACACTGTGCATTACACTATTGTGATACATGATGAGATTTGTTTGGGGAATATGTATATATCTAATATTTTTTAAATATATTAAATTACACTCTATCATGTAGAGTCTTGTTTGCACATCAATCTCCCTAAGTGCACACCTTAAATGGTGCATGGGGAATGGGGAATGATCCATTTGTTGTAATTTGGGATATCTTTTTTCATATTATTCTATCATAACTTCATTAATATTAGATTTACATAATATAATTATCTTTCCATCTTACCTCTTTTTATAATTTTCATTCAGTCTTTTTATCCTTCCTATATTCTTATTGTATTAGCCTATTTATTATTATTTTTGAGCACTATACCATATCAATCTGGTTTATATAATTCTAGTTTCGTGTTATGCTATTTGTACTATATCATATAGATCCACCCTACATTATTATTATTATATCATCCTATTTATTATTTGTCCCTCCATATAATATATCAGTCTAGACGATATAGTTTTGAGTCTATCTCATATCATTTTATATTACATTGACTAAGTTGATACACAATAATTTTAGCTAACAACCTTCAAGCTATATCAGCCTAGTCAATCCTATTTTATTAAATTTTAGGTTTAGTTCAAGGTATAAAATTTAAATGTGTGTGTGTGTGTGTGTGTGTGTGTGTGTGTGTGTGTGTGTGTGTGTGTGTGTGTGTGTGTGTGTGTGTGTGTGTGTGTGTGTGTGTGTGTGTGTGTGTGTGTGTGTGTGTGTGTGTGTGTGTGTGTGTGTGTGACATTTCATTCCTAAAACCATATAAAACACTCATTTTATCTATTTTCACTTGTAATTCTCCTTGTAAGTAGTAAAAAAGAAGAGTTATATGTTAGAGTCTTATCTTGGAAGTCTAGTATTTATTATTTTCTTTAGATCTCAATAGGAGGATTCATTCCAAAGAAGTGTCCCAATATTTATATTTCCCAACCAAATATATATATATATATATATATATATATATATATATATATATATATATATCTTCTTCTTAATATTTGAGGTATTCAACCTAAAACATCTCTTAAAAATCTCAATTTGTATAAAAGGGGGTGATTGATGCATCGATGAGTCCACCCAAATGTAAGTATATGTTTCCCTACTCTATTTACTTAATTAATTATTATAATAGATAGTTATTTTCTTTTTTTATTATATATGTTTTTTATCCTTTCCTATGCTCCTCCTTATACCAAATAAGTTAGTTTAGCTATAGGGTTTCTCAAGCTTTCCATTTATCACCTTAAGTTGCATAGACCACACATTGGTTAACAATTGCACCACTTATATTATTATTATTAGTATATGTGAGAATATTATTTTCATAGTGATTAATTTTATAAATTATGTGTTGTAATCACGTTACATTAAGATGATTTTTGTGTATTATTGAGACAAGATATGTTATTGGTTTCTTATGTTTGAGATATAGATTTTATACATTATGTGATGTTGTTGATATGCTTACATAATAATAACTATATGATTATATTAGATTATATTATAGTAATTATTATGTCAATGGAATGCATATGTTTTTCCTCAAGTTTATTTTTAATATATTATACCTTGTATATTCTTGTATGTACTTTGTATGATTGAAATTACTTATATTGATTATTTCATTTAACTATTTTGACTATCTAGACTAGAGAATTTCATGTGCACAATATTGTGTAGGTGAGATGGGAGGTCAATGAGGGAACTAGGATGACATTGATCATGAGTAAACAATTATTAAAGTGGTGACATGTTTACTTTACCTTTCCATGATTAAAACCATTTGTTGTGTCTTATGTTGACTTAGTTAGAAGTTGAATACTTTTTAAACCCTCTTAGCACTATTCAACCCATTAGATCCCATTCATTCATCTAATTATAACCTTAATAGTATCATTTAAGTTTTATTTGATTCTTAGATCTTGATTTTAATCCACATAAGTCCCTATTGACTGAAAATTAGGATTGACACATCCAACCAACTTCACAAGTGGATTTTGAGTGTTCTGGAAGTGATTAGAGATGGATTTAATTCCCTTGTTGACTATATGATGGATTGATACCTTGTTTTTAGTGTATATGAATTTTAAATAATATACCATGTGACATTTATGGAGTGGGATAGTGGGATAATTAATTAAAAATAGACTTACTCACTTTCCCACATGAGATTGTAAGAGAAATTATTGCTCAGGGAGACTTATTGACCTTGGGGAAATGGATGGTAAGGGACAAATGTCACATTAAAATTGGCCTTTATAGGAGATTTATTACACTATTTGATTAATTTAATCCTTCCTTGAATGAAATTTTTCCAATTTTAAATTTGGAAATTAGAGGAGAGATAGAGAAGGAAGAGGCAACCAAGTAGAGAAGGAAGGAAGTGAACTGAATTACTCACTTTCAATTTAAAAATTATTTTATTAAACTTTAATTTTTTATATACTTTAAACCTATGAACTGAATTTTATTGAAATCACAAATTTAATATAAATTTATAGGTGATTTTTGTTCAATTGACTCAGGTGATTTGATGGCTAGGAAGTGGGGTGACCCAAAAATGGACCCCCCCAATTTTTTATGCCATTACACATGAAATAAATATTAAGGATTAAAACAATGTATATTTATATAAATGGCTTATTTCTCACAGAGATGCTTTTAGATCCTTTTTAATTAAATATGCCTAGTTTGTTCTAGCAATTTAAAGTTCTTGGTAGCCTAAAATGGGTTGACCCTAAAAGGGAACCCATTACTTTTTTTCATCTATCATATGAAATAAATTTTAAAGCTTAAAAAATATAAATTAAAATAAATTTTCCTTAAATCTGGCTTGACAACCATTAATAATTGTCATGGAACTTGAAGCTTCCTATAGCCTTTTTGGAAATTATGGGAGATAAATACCTCATGTAGAATTTATAATAAAATGGGTACCTATAAAAAAAATTGAATTATGCATGTGTACAAATAGAATTAAAAAAATAGATTAAAGTGAAAAAAGACAAAAATCTTGGAGAATCCACTAATGGTTGTCATCTACGGCTAAGGAAGGAGAGGAGTGATGACTATGGTAAATTAATCCTCTAAAACCTCCTCCATCCTATCCAAAATATGATTTTATGACTTAATTTATGATTTGAATCTTTTATTTACCTCCATAATTAATTATATGGTTTCCTTAAGTTTGATCAAATATGATAGTTCAGGTTGAATTGATCCAATGATGGATATGGGTTGATCCATTCTCAATGGGATTAAATGATATATTTTGGACCACTTTTTAGTTCATATTAAGACTATATTACCTCATTGATATAACTTTCCTCTAAAATTTAATTCAAATTAAATTCAATTCAAGTTATAGATTATGTATGTACCAAGACCTATGATTGGTTGGATTCACCCAAGGACATTTTTGAACACCACATAGATTTCATTAGAATTGTTTGATCCAATGGTTGACTGAATCCACCTCACCCTATTCAAGAATTAATTTTTTTCCTTTAGTCCATGGGTCCCACTAGGTAAACTATGAGATTATTAGGCTTTTAGAGAGTGTGTAGGCTAAATTTATTAAGTAGGGCTACCATGGTTTTGTAATATACCATGTAGGCACGTGAATATTGAAATACATTAAATTTAGATATAAATGCTTATTTCATCACATTGTGTGTCTTGTGCCATGTATATGGCCAACTATTGGTAGTGTGGTTGAGTAGAATATGCCTTTGACATAAAAACAAATTATCATGTTTGTGTGTGTTTCCATTATGCTCAAAGTTTTGACATGATATTATAGTAATTATAGTTATCTTGGATCTAGGTTAACCTTATTCATCAATTCATTATATGTGGTATCCTTTTTATGTCCTTGGTACCCACATTTATAATCATTGTTACAATCATTTATCCATATTTAGCCTTACTGAGAGCTATACCCCATATCATAGGCATAATATTTATAACCCCTTCTTGAAATTTTAGTGTGGATTACCCTATTATATTATTATTATTATTATTATTATTATTATTATTATTATTATTATTATTATTATTATTATTATTATTATTATTATTATTATTATTATTATAGGACCTTATCCTCTCTTCCATGTATGTGTAGTATCTATTTTTATGACATTATTTGTATCCTAGTATATCGAGAGAAAACAAGATTAGTATAGGTCATCCTATCCCATGCATTAGTAATAACTAAGTAAAAAAGTATCCCTTTAGTGATACTAGCATACATTTTATAGGTGCTAATTCTACTATAGGTTTTTAGACTATTACTACTATTGTTATTCATATGTCTTCTCTTATGGTTACACATGTGATGCTCACCCATGGTGTGGGTGAAACACAAGTTTATCCATAGACTACGATGACTATTCCTAAATAGCATAATATCATGCATTATAGGGTTAAAACTCATCTCAAACCTTCCATTTTTACATATATTTTTATGTTTAATGCTCAAACTTTTATGAAAACATTTCTTGATCTTCAAAGTAACGTTTTACAATTGGATAAAATATATTTTATATTTGGCCATTCCATTGATTATTATTCATTATTACATAATTAATTATCCTCAATTAAATAAATTTATCCCATTCCTACATGATTTGTGTCACATTATCTTACAATTTTTTATGGTAAGGGTGATCTACAACAACACCTTTGATCCTTTTACATAACATGTTTTGAGTATGCATCAAATGATAAGTTTTTGAGTGATTTATTTATATAAAGCCTCAAAGGATATGTTTTTTTATGGATCTATGACCTAACTTTACAATAATTCAATGCCTGAGATCAATTTTTTCAATGAACATTAGTGAGAAGATGTATTATTTTTAGATTACAAAACTTAAGCAAGGATATAATGAGCCCATAGTGATCCATTGCAATACCGTTATCTCTAAGATGAAAAATCTGATTGTAGATAATGAGTTTCAAGGTTTATTAAATAATATATTAATCTCCCCACTAAATGAGTCTCTTATTTTCAAATGATTATAATATTTTTTATGACTTATGTTATATGGTCAAGGAATCCAAAGTTAAGATCCTTTATAAAAATAAGATAAATCATGGATGAAACCCTCCAAATACTTCTAGTGAAAATATTTTTAGCAATAAAACTTTAATATCAAAATCAAATGATGCTAAGAATTATATAAAAACCATATTTAACATAGTATCATATCTAATTAATTGACTTACCTTATAAAATCCTCAAATGAGGTAGTTTTCACAATTACCATAACCTCCTTAAAAGGTAATAAAAAAACTATCCAAGTAAAACATCATATCTCTACCTCCCCAAAAATATTTTTATATGAGTAACCCTCCATATAAGGATATAATAGTAATGCATACTATGATTATCATAGGTGCACACAAAATTAAACTAATAGATGCAAAAAATTTCAACATAAGATATAAGATTTGATAGATGCCATAATTTTGGAATTAATTCATTTAAAATTTATTAAATAATACAACCTAATGGGAATGATAATTTAAAAATATTTATCGACTCCTTTCTGAATATTTTGTTATAATAGACTAACACTAAGCCTATGGTACATATGATTTATAATGCACACCCTCCTATGACTCACTATTATTATAAGACATAAAAGGAGTATACTTTGAATGATATTATTGGCACACTTAATACTATACATATACATATACCTACTATAACATTCAATGAGTATGATATTATTGATGATTATTATTTTGATCTGGCATTATATATGCACATGTACATTGATTCACAACATATATACAATGTAATGGTAGATAATGATTCAAGTGAAAATGTTTAAACCTTGTCACTCATTATTATTGGATATAAATAAAATTAATTGAAACATACAACAAATATAGTGAACATATTTTATGGATAGAGACAAAACCCTCTTGGGATATTTGTACTACTAATTAAGGTGAGACCTACACTATTTATAACTTTATTATGAGTTCCACTAAATATGAGGCCAATCTATATGTTATTTTAATACCCATGGATACATAATATTTATGAAATACACATTTGTTAATTATATATAGAAGGATATAGTTTATAAAATATTTAGTATCCCATATGAGTATAATATTCAACTAGAGAAAAAACCTCCTTCTCCACTACCACCACCACCATCACCATAGTTGATTATACATCTTATTCAGGATATTTTTTTCAAGGTAGTTCATAATAAGGTAATTAACCTTCCTAGATGATCGATACTTTAGTGTGCATTATATCACAGGTCTATTACAACACAAAAAATATTACCTACTCCATTATGCTTTAAGTTAGTTCTATAATGTTTTCCATGAGTTCCATAAAAAACATGTGCACATTATCATATTATTAAAAATAATCCACAAGTAATAGGGTTAATAGAGTTATAAAACATATGTATGATCATATGGTTTATGATGAACATGATTAATATGTCACAACACAAGATTATTTATATGATTTAGATATAAATACACATGTTGCTACTCACCCATCATGGGTAGTATTATCAAATTTATATATGAAACCTAGATGTTAACATCTCATTTAGGGGATCATTCATTAGTTTTACGTAATTATAAAAAAATAATAAGAATAAAAATAAAAATATTTAAAAAATGAAAAACCAAGATCTATGCATGACATGTTTAACATTTTTATATGATTTATCACACATGGTAAATTATATATCTAGTTTTCTAATACATATGTGTTTCAAAGTATACATGAGAGAGATGCATGACATTCAAATTTCATATGGCTTGAAAATTCATATGGAGAAAATTTATAGCCATAGAGGCTACCTACGATACACTTTACATTTGTTACATATTTCTATAACCATTTACATTGATCATATTGAGCTATTTTTACACTGTTACATATGGATCTCTCTTATTCATATATCTTACACTAATATTTCTTTAGATAAAATATTTTTTATATGCATTGAAGACATATAATGATTGTCTATATTATATTTGCTTAATCTATGCATGATTGATGATGTTGTGTGTTACTTGGTGTGATTATTATTTATTTACAATATTATGTGAATACTCCTCTATTTTCTTAGACTCTACACTAGATTGGGTGTTCATTTTCTAAATAATTTTTTTGTTTGAATATTTATTTCTATGGACATTAATATATTTTACTTTATTTACTCTTGAATTATCTTTTTTTATTTGATAAGGTAAAGGCTAGGTTTTATAGGGACCTAGAACCACTAGAGTGGAGTACAATAGAGTAAATAGGCCAACAATAGGGTTGATAAGCCAAAAAATAAAAAATTATACTACTTATAATGAAAACAAAAAGTAAGAAACTAAAACAGAACTAGGATAAAATTCCCCCCTAAGGGTCTTCAGTGTTTGAAGTGTCCTTCACAGGGATGATTTGTTTTTCTTTTGATATTTTATCTTGAGTGTGCTTCCTAGGGTCTTCAATCGCTTCTCCATAGAAGATCATTTTGGGTTGATTTTTTTCCTTTTACCTACAAGGGGGATTTATTAGGGGGAAATCCCTTGGGGGAGCCTTGAGGGGGGATTTTAAAACCTTTGGTGATTGAAAAGAAGGGGACTAAGAGGGCTATGAAGAAAGTATCAAATCTTGGGATACGGCTTCAGCCTATCTATGGAGTAAATTCCATTATTAAATGACTTTGTCCAGACCCAAACCTACCTGATGGACCTTCAAATTGAAATTATCAAGCTACATTTTATTCTTTTTTAGCTCCTCCATAATAATGGCTTTTACGTTACAATTTATTTTCATAGGGGTTCCCATTTCTAAACTAATGGGTTTTAGTTTGGGGATAAATAGTTTAATTGGAATGTCATCAGAGGATTTTGATCAACTATCCTAAGGGGTGAAATTAAAGATCTGGTAGGATCCCTTGATTAGATCCTCCACCAGGTGGTCCTCCCTAGAGGAGGAACCCTAGGGGGACCTTCAAGTTGTAGAGAGCTTGGCCATGTTTAACCAGGAGGAGAATCAATTCTTGATGAAGTATGGGATTTGTGTCATTCACTTGGTGAAATATGATGGTCCTATTAAGGGACTTAAGAATAAATTAGGGTAAACTAATTTTATACCCAATAAAATGATTTAAAAGTAGAAAATTGTGGGAGAAAATAAGTGTGTGTTTACCTTCTAGTGTCACGTATCACATGATCTAAAGGTAAATGTTTGTATAGTAACATATAAGATCATCTCAAGGAAATCCTCTTTTGTTTTCCTACACAAATTCATTTATTCTAAAAAAGCACTACTGTGACTCTTGCTTTTTTGATTGGCCTTTAAAGGCCTTCGTGCCTATGCATGGAATTTTAGTGGCTTCACTAATGAAATCCTCCAAGATGTTAATGATGATTCCATGAATGGTCACTTTCCACTTATTCTAGGTAACCATGAAATCATGAGAAATCCTAGAATTATGTTCTATAACCCATTCCATGAATTCTGTGATCGCCCTTTTTTAACTTCTTCCAGAAAAAAATTATTTGTGGACCTCCTTAAAATAAGTAGGTTCTAACCTATCCTTATAACCTCCCATGGATACTATGTGAATAGAGTCAAAATGGTGGGATAAAGTTTGTAGAAGGGATGAATTAAAAAATATCATAAGAGGTTTGGAAGTCCCATAGAAGGCTCATAAAAATAATTAAAACCCCTTTCTTTGGAATAATTTCGGATCTGTCTAATTAAGATCTGACCCTTCAAGGTGAGGTCATACACATGTAGATACATCATTTTTTAAACTTGTGTTGGTACCTTAATCATGTATCAAATTTAAAACGTTATATGGGACATGGGATACATCATTAAAGTTAGTTAAAAGGTGGAAATCAACTCCAAAACTAGTGAAAAGGTTGGCCACCTTGTTTCCTTCCTTATAGGTGTGTGTGAGTTGGATGTGAGGTATGACATTTAGGATATGTTTATCATCATAAATAATTCACTTAATGGTGTGTGAGGGTGTATTATTTCCTTCCAAATAACTTATGATGTTTAATGAGGCACCCTCAATAATGATCCTTTTATTGTTGATGTTTGTCACCAACTGTACACCCCATAAGGCAATCTTGGTCTTGACTAGGTGACTTTTAAGGTTCTCATTAGACCTACATATGTAGCCAACATCTCCCCTTTGTATTTAATTATAATAGTTACACTCCCTATAGGATATAGGTTTCCCTTAGAGGTTCCATCAAAATTTAGTTTCACCTAGCCTTCCAAAGGAGCCTTCCATTTGGTGTGTTTGTAGACTAAATCTTTTAAGGGTGAGAAAAAAACTTGTTAGATGTCCTAGTTTTTAATAATAATCAAGGTTGGGGGGTAAGATATTTTTCATTAGGAGGGAAATATTTATAGTTTTCCATAATGATCTTGTAGAAGTAGTGGAAGACACTTTTTAGCTGATATATGTTGAGAAAAAGATCATCATTGTGAATTTTCCAAAAAACACCAAAACCAATGGGGGAGAATGAGGTTTTGAAGGAATGCTAGGGAAGGGATATTATAGGGGGAATTACATTATACAATGAGGTCTAGGACCTTGTTTGGTTTAACCCAGATCAAGTTAAGTCAATTTAATAAGTCATTAAAAAGAGACGCATTGAAAGGGCATTCAAGGAAAGGTGGTGAACAATTTTTTTTGTAGTTTTAAAAATGGGGAACTTATTAGGAAAAATCAAACCCCTTTTAGCTAGGTTATCAACTATACAAATTTTATTATGTGCCACAATCCAAAAAAATAAATTTGACTTTGGGAGTCAGGTGTTTTACCCAAAAGTTTTTCGATAAGCTCTATTCACTTTCCAAGTTTAGGTTGATGGCATGGCTTGAGGCCATCAATTAGGAGCCATTATGTTTTTACTACCAAATAAAGTGATCCTCATTTGGGAAGTATGGGATGTTGACCTATCTTAATGTCAATTTGAGATTTTGAATAGCTTGAGATTCTTCTAGAGGTAAATCCTCACTAGGGAAGGCTTTATAGAACTTTGTTCCATCCTTGAATTCCTAGTAATATTTGATTTTAGAGCCCCATCTCTACTTGAAATATCTTTACCATCCCACCCAAATCCCCTGAGTAGAGAGGGGAGTGGGGGATAACCAAGCATCTTCTCAGAAGTCAATTTTCTTGTCATTCCTAATTTTCCATAAGATGCCTTTCTTCAATAGGTCCTTACAGCTAGATATGGATTTCTAGAAGGTGTATCCATCAAAAGGGCTTTATTACCATAAGAAGGCATCCTCTTCCACTCCTTCCAATTACTTATCCTTTATGGTTATTTCCCATTCCTTATTCTCCTTCATTAGATGCTAACCCATTTTTGCCAATAGGGCTTTGTTCATAGATTTGATGCTTCTCAGGCCAAGTCCTCCATTAGCTTTTAGAAGATAGAATTTATCCCACACAATAATATTAAATATAATTTTTTTTATTTCCTCTCTATAGGAATTTTTTTGGATTTTTTCAATCTTAAAGGCAATATTAGACAACATTATGAAAATAGGCATTTGGTATATGGGGATGCTTTAAATTGAGGCCTTAAGAAACTGGTATTTACATACCTAAGTAAGAAGGTGACCCTTCCAAACCACTAATTTTCTTTTAATGTGATCAATAAGGCAGTTCTACAATTGAAAATCCATTTTACCTAGAAACAAAGGGATGCCCAAATGGCTTGTTGATAGCTTACCCAAATGACAATGTAGAATTTTGGTGATTCTTTTCTATTACAGGGGGTGTAGATAAAGAAAAGGGAATTATTATGGAAGTTTATACATTGGTTAGACACATTTTCATATTTTTTTAAGATGCATTTTATATGTTTATATTCTTTAATATAAGCATCACCTAAGATAATGGTATCATCAACAAATTGATGGTAAGTGATGGGGTCAGTATTTTTGGTTACCAAGATGCCTTTAACAAGACCTTGAGAGTAGGTTATCCTCAAGATTATTCCCAAGGTTTCTTATAAAATGATAAAAAGATAGGGAGAGAGGGGATCTCCCTATCTCAGGCCTCTTAAAGAATAAATTAAACCTTTTGGGACACCATTTATAATAATTGAGAACTTGGGGGGTAGAAATGCAATTCTAGATAATTTTCTTAGTATCATGATTCAACCCTAATTTTTCCATAATCTACATCAACATATGCCAAGAAACTTGATCCTATGCTTTTGACATGTCCAATTTGAGTAACATGCCTTGTCTTAAGGATTTTGAGATGGAATGTATAGCTTCATGAGTTAAAACAATGCCATTTATTATTTGCCTACCTACCAAAAAGGCCCCCTATTACTCCCCAATGACTTTATCCATGAGAGATTGCATGCATTTTACTAAAATAGAGGAGAAGATTTTATAGGTGGTATTGAAAAATCTAATGGGACAAAAATCATAGATATTAGTGGTGCTCTATTTTTGGTATTAGAACCAAGTAGGTGTTGTTGATTTCTTTGAAGATAGATTTAGATTGAAATAATTCTATGGAAACTTATTTGACCTCCAGGTGAATAATTTCTCAAAAAATTTAGACGAAAAATGGGGGGTAACCATTAGGTCCAAGTGCCTTGATCCATTCTATATGGATAACTACACTTTTAATATCCTTGTTTGTAGGGATCTTGGTGAGGAAATCATTATCAATAGCAGAAAAGACCTTGTCAAAGTTTGAGAGAGTAGAAGAGATTAGAGATTCCTTGGGAGATCCATCTTCTAAAAGAAGATTTTAAATGAAGTTTATAATATGGCAAGATATGTCATCTTCATCCCTGCTAATGGTCGCATTCTCAATTTTTAATTAGGAAATTTTGTTGCTATTTTTATGTCTTGATGCTGAATGGTGAAAATAATTTGTGTTATTGTCACCCTCCTTCAGCCATAAACATCTAGATTGTTACTTCCAAAAGCCTTCCTCTTTATCTTCCAAGTTATGAGATTGACATAGGAAGTCTTTTTATATTGAATCCATAAGGTCATTATAATTTCTAAAGGGATTGATATCTTAAATAATATAAAGTTATGCTTTGAGGGCCTTTTTTGTAGAAATATATCCCTAAACACTTCCTTGTTCTAGATTTTCATTTTAGTTTTAAGGAAGTTAATATTTTTTGTGAGGATGAACATGGTGGAGCTTAAGATGAATTTTTTCCAACAATATTTTAATAAGTCCATGAGATTGCGTTGGTTAAGCCACATCTTTTCAAATCTAAAAGGGTTTTATTTGGGATTGGAGATTTTTTTAGCTTCAAAAACCAAGGGGTTGTGGTCAAGCCCATTCCTAGGTAGAGAAGATAGTCAGCTAGAAAAAAAGAATGTCTCAATTTTATGAGATCAAAAATATATTGAGGTGGACATGAATTAGAATTTTTCCTAGTCTTCTATTGGACCATTTAAATAGAATTCCATAAAGGTCCACATCTACTAACCCTACATTAATAATGAAGTGTTTAAACTCCAGTTTGTTATCCATGAGGTCAATGAGTCCAATTTTTTTATCTCTAGGACTGAGGGGAGTATTGAAGTCCTCCACCATAATCCAGTTTTAGTAGACACATGTCTTTCAAAATTTTGATAATTCTTTCCATAGAAGACTCCTAGTTGGTTTGGAATCTAGAGCATAAACATTAGTTAGAATCCATTTGTCATTGTTAGTAAGGTCAGTTGGAAAGACCAAGATTTAGTTGTTTGATTTCCATAAAAGGTCACATCCCAAATCATCTAGGTTTTAGATGATATCCAAACCACCCAATCACCAACAAATTTTGAGGAAAAAAACTATGCATTTTTTCAAATGCATGTTACACTGGCTTTGAGAGTGGAGTTAGACATTTTTTTTCTTGGATAAGTATAATAGAGGGATTGGCCCTTTTAATGGTATTAAAGGGAGTCATTTATTTTTGGGGTTATTTAGTCCCCTAACATTCCATGAGATAAATTTCATTTCTTATCATGTTGGACCTTAAAATTTTGTTGAGAGCCTTTAAAAATCTCTTTTTTACTTTCTAAATTCCTTATGATCATTCTTGGGGATCTACTCATAGGTTTAGGAGAAATGCCTATATTGGAATTTTCTTTTCCTCTTTTATTTTTAGATAAATTGGTAATCCCATCATCCTAGGGGAGGTCCTAAGAGGGAGAGAGGGGATAAGAACATTTCCCTAGTTTTTTACCAAGCATCAGGGAACGCGGGAAGGGGGAGAAGGGGGTAATTCATGGGGAGGGGGAAGGGAGATGCCTCAGACAAAAAAGAGAGAGATATTATAGGTGAGGGCTTGGGTAGACTCTATAATCAAGGAGGGGAGGTGGTAAAAGGAGGGAAAAGGGGGGGAAGATGGGGGTAGGTTACGCAGGGGGAAAAATAAGGGGAAGGGGATCATAAAGAGGTAGTTGGGAGGAGGGATATGGATAGAATTTGAGGGATGGGAAAGGGTTATAGGCTTAAGGGGGGCCTAGAAGGGAAAAGAAGGGAAATATCACTTAGGAAATGAGGCGAAAACTAAGGGATTAGGTAGGGGGAAGGGAAGGCAAGGAATGATGGGTAGGGGGAAAAAGGCTACTAGGGAGAAGAGGGAATCTCTCTCTCTCTCTCTCTCTCTCTCTCTCTCTCTCTCTCTCTCTCTCTCTCTCTCTCTCTCTCTCTCTCTCTCTCTCTCTCTCTCTCTCTCTCTCTCTCTCTCTCTCTCTCTCTCATGTGTGTGTGTGTATTCAAACAATGGTTTTTCTCTATTTTCATGTGTTACATTGGTGTCTTATATGTTTTCACTATTATGATTAAGATTGGAATTTATAAAAATGTGTGTGTGTGTGTGTGTGTGTGTGTGTGTGTGTGTGTGTGTGTGTGTGTGTAAAGTTGAAATTAAAATTATAAATAATAGTAAATGAGAATAATAATATATATATTTATATGTGTATATAATGATCAAGTTTATTTTTTATTAAATTAAAAAGGTATATAGAGGGATCAATTGACATATATTCTAGCTAGATTACTCACAAATTTAAAGGGTGTTTGTGGGTGGTCCCATGACTATGCTTCTTTAATGGAGGTTGTGGGAAGTCATTCTTCCACCAACCTATAAGTGGGTTGTGATGCCCCCATATATGATGAGTACTACAAACTCATTATTTTTCTTAATTAGTTAATATCATTTTCTTATTTTCAAGTATTTTTTTATAATACACACAAACGCACATGTGCACATGCACGCACACACACACACACACACACGCACGCGCGCACACACACACACACACACACACACACACACACACACACACACACACACACACACACACACACACACACACACACACACACACACACACACACACACACACACACACACACACACACACACACACACACACACACACACACACACACACACACACACACACACACACACACACACACACAAATATACAAATTTCTATGAAAAATTAAATTTTTATAAATTTTTAATAAATGACACAAACTAATTTGGAACTTACTAAATATAGAAAGTATAAAAGAAAACATAAGAAAAGTTTTAAAACTATGTTTAGACTATTTATAGAACTAAAACTAATAAAGAGACTCTATTAACTAAGTGTGGAACTTAAAGATAGTTTTATAGGGCTTTTACATAGGATAATATAAAAGTGCATTATTGTCAGTAGAATATTAATTATAATTGATGTTCTTGTGAACCTCTTAATCATTTTCTAGAGACTTTGTTTCCTGAAAAACTCATTTAAACTAATGTTTGAGCTTAGTAGAGTAAATTAAAATTTTAAATCAATCACTCTCTTTCCAAAATAAAGATAAGTTTCCTTGTGGATAGTATTATTTGGAGGTCATCTTGATCAACATGACCACAGTCAAATTAAACCTTATTTTCTTCATGAATGATTATTATGAAGTTGTACAATTGAAGTTGAAATTGAATTTATAAGACACCTATAAGACTAAAGTGGGAACCTTGTGATATTTTGAGAAAATAAAATTTATTTTATAATGCCAAGTCTTCTATTCAAATTAGTAAATTTAAAAGTACACTCATTAGATTCGATAAATGTATTCCATGTTTGAATTGATTAAAGAAGCAAAGAACCTTTAAATTTTAAATCAAATAAATAAGTTTTGGTGATTTAACACCACTTATTAACCATGTAAAACTTATATATAATTGAAATAAAATAAATACCTAATTTCTAAGTTTTACAAATCTAAAACTTGGATTAAATTTCATTTTGATGGAAATATCGATTTTGTAATTAGATATTTTGTATTCCCAACTATTACAAACAAATTGTGTCATTTATGGAAAAAAAATTCATAGTAAATTTTTGATACTTTTATATGTCAATAAATTGAGTTTTTATTGTAATTAAATTAAATACATAAAGATAAGAATTTTTAAATATAATAAATTTAATGTATTTTAAATTGTAAAAAAATATCAAGATAGGAATAAATGCAGTAAGGCTAGTGTTTTGAATCATTGTTGCATTTGGTCATATTTGGTTACTAATAAAAATAATTTGTGACTATTATACAATAATTTTATTATAGAAAATAATTTTAAAACCCTAGTCCAAAGTAAGCACCCTAAACATAATTCTTTTAGATTTGGTTTAGTAGTATTTAGTTAGGTCGATGGAGGTTATTAGCGAGAAGTAGACTATAAATAATTATTTTTATCATGCATCAAACTTAGTATTATATAGGATATTATTACACATACCAAGGTTTATTGTAATAACCCTTGGTAGCATCTCGCTACACATGGGAAAGCTAATGTCCACATTGTTACTCATAAGGATAATTATGTAAATGATAGTCATAAGGATGAGTGGAAAATTTTAGTTGCATTCTCAATATAACTAACACTAATTTTGGTAATAGGTGAAATAAAACCAACTGTAATTCTAAAAATGAATGTGTTTAAAGTTTATAGTAGGAAA